>JAPKLX010000996.1:0-30675 GCA_026898415.1 Leonotis leonurus | reverse complement strand
TTCTAAATCTCGATCTTAATCCATTTCATTTCTGCATGTGTAATTTATATTTTTCTTCTGAAATTGTTTTTAAAATCTCATAATTTCTTACTCTCTGCTCTCTCTCTCTCTCGATCTGTAGCATGGTATTTGGACGGTGGGTGTTTGTTGAAGCTCTCTAGACTGAAGTCCTTGGCTTCTACTTCATAGGTAATCCTTTAGTTCTGTTCTAGTATTTTTGGGTTTAGAAGATGTATATTCTTTCCTCTGTAATGCCCCGCTCTTTTGTTAGAACTATCTCGTAGTAGATAATCCGTGACTAATAAAAATTTCACGAATATGAATTTACAAATTGATAATGATAATTTCCTTATTTGCCTAAATCAAACGCATTTAAGTTTAGACTCTTTATAAATTAGAGTTTAGTACGAGGATTTAATATTTAACAATTAATAAATTAGTTAGAATTAATGTTAGATAAAATTTAATGTTGGCTATAGAAAAGTTAAAGCTTCAAGATAAATGTTAATGCTTGAGAAGTTAATTATACTTCAATTAGTTGATAATACCTTATAATTATTTGTATCTTAATTAATAAGATGATGAGAACAATAATACATTATCTCGTTTTTATTAAGCATGACATATAAGAATAGATTATTTATTTATAAGTAAATAAATAATTAGTAACAAAATATATGTATGTGTATATATTATGTATGTGATAATGCAATTAGTGTATGAGGGAATAATTAAATAAAGTATAAGACAAGACATTATATAAATGAATACACTTATATATATGCGTGTAAATACAAAAGTAAAGGAAAGAAGCATTAACAGATGAATAAACCAATGAACAGTAGCCAATGAACAGTAATCCTTAAATCAGAACAAGCATGCAACTGTTCAGCTTCTCCATAAATCAGAACTAGCGTGCACTGCTCCCTACTGATCCTAGCCACCAGAGACTCTTCAAGTTTCCACCAATCACCATAATCTGCAAATCCAAAGGATGAAGCAATTGCATAAGATTAGTGAAGATAGGGATTCAAGCTTCTATATAAAGGGAGAGATTTTAACTTAAACCACACCCAAATATCAATTACACTAAAACGCTGCCGAAATTGGAACTTAAAGAAGACTAGGAGAAGTGAAGTAACAGCAGCAGCGCTGCGCGAGAGGGAAAGAGACAGCTTGGAGGTAAGGACTTCAAGCTCTAACATTTATTTTACGCCTCATTAAACTGGACTTAGAAATACACGTGTATCATGAACATAACAGTCTTGGAATGAACTTAGAATGCTTAAGCTCTGAACTTAAGAACCTACATCTTGAACTTAGAAAAGCATGCTCTTGACATAAGAAGACATACTGCTAAGAAATCTATGACAAAATAAAAGAGGAAGAAGACTTACATAGCAAATAGGAACAATAGTAGTACACGGCTGAAATTCCAGCCGTGAACTTCCTTTGAAAACTGCCGAATCACTTGGGGCGAGCTCCGACAGGTCCCGAACCACACGGCTCCGGACAGCCTCGGTTGGCCTCGAGCAGGCCCCGAATGGCTCCGGCAGACCACCTCGGACGAGCTCCGAGCGACCTCGGACAGCTCCAGACCACCTCGGACAGCTCCAGACCACCTCGGACGAGCTCCGAGCGACCTCGGACAGTCCCAGACCACCTCGGACGAGCTCTGAGCGACTTCGGATAGTCCCAGACCACCTCGGACGAGCTCCGAGCAACTTCGGGCAGCTCCGAACTTGTAATACCCCGTCTTTTTAAGTCCCAAAGTAAACTAGATCCGAACGCGTTTGTAATATAATCGGAGAAAAAAAAATATATTAAACGTTTGTTTTAATTTGATGAGAAGTGAAATGGATTAGATTTTACTTTGGGCTTTAAAGAACTTAAGAAATGAAAGTTTATTTTAATTAAAGAGGAGTTTTGGTTTAAGAAATCAAGTATCTATAGATTATTTGATTAAAATCTTAAAGAGATATTAATATTAAAGAGAGGTTGTGTACTTAAGAAATATTTATATAAACTATAAGTGTAAGTATATGTGTTATATTTTAAAGAACTAATAAATAGTATGCATGGTTGCATATAGTATTAATTATGTGGTATAGATTTTATCTAGATAGGTATATAGATATATACTACTATACTCTTGATTATATATGTATATAAAGCTGGAAATTGTACATAAAATTTAAAGAGGAATCACACGAGGGATATATATATATATATATTTTGATGAAAAGTATTGTATACAAAATAAATCTACAAGTATATATATATGTTAAAAACCTGCAACTTAGATTGGTTGGGTTGATAAGAATTTGTTAAATATATATATATATGAGGTGTGAATTATCATAAGCAATAAGAGAACCACCCGCATAAGACTATAATTGGACTATAATTATACATTTAGGTCCTGCAAAGTTTATGTTGGGAGAAGGAAAAGAATTGACACTCAAGTATAGGCACATGCATGACATAAATGTATAGATAAGCATACAACATACAACTTGATAAGTTGGAAGAATAAAGGGATAGAAATACTCAAGTGTATTTAATAGAATAAGGAAAGATAATAAACTAAAACACTTGATTTTAACTATAAATTATAAGCTATGCATTATATAAATATACATATATCTTACATTGTTAGATAGTAAGTAGATAAAAGAGGTAAGTGTTACATAAAGTAGCATGTTTAAAGAAGGAAAGAAGAAAATATTGCTATAAGTAAAACATTGAAAGGACAGTTAAGGGAAAGAAACAGCAGCCATGCTGCTGCAAAGTGGCTGTAAATTAGGATGAGAAGGGAGGAGTTCCAAGATTGATCCATGCTTTATCCCATGCCTTGCTTACCTACAGAGATGATTAGACAGATTAGGAGATAGCAACAAGTCTATTAATAGAACTATCAAACTTAAGCACTAAGTTAAGATCACATCCTTGCAACATAACTATAAAAAGGGGTGCAGGGCTGCTCTTGAACGTTTATCACCACCAAAAACACACTTAAAACTGTGCAGCAACCATATTAAAAACAAGAAGAAGAAGTAGTTCAAGTTAAGGTAATAAGACTAAGCTCTAGCTCTACTTTCCATTTATAGCTCTTATAGTCTCAACTTACAATTATAAACTACAACTATAATCTGCCCTCCTAAGTCATTCATGAAAACAGAAAGTATATATATATATATAAATTGTCCAAATTCAGTAATAAGTTGAAATGATGTTAAGCCCAAAATATGACCAATCTCAATCCATGAAAACAAGAGTAACAACTATACAGATTACAGAAAATAAGATAAAGAAGCTTTGTTTCAAGTCCAGTATAAATATTTATGTTATGAAATGATAGTTTAATGACCAGAGTAATAAACTTCGAATGGGTTATAAGTTCTATAATACTAGCTAACAGTTATTAAGCAGAACCTAGAAAACAGCAATTTAGCCTTTCTTCAACAGAAAAGAAGAACTGAGTTGGAGTATATATTGCTGTAAATAAAATCTATTATATAAAACTAAATCACACATTCAGTACTTAGCAATGTTCAAAACAAGCATAAATTACTAGGTCAACAAAAACAGAACAAAATGTTTAGAACATAGAGGAGCAGAACGTATAACTTAATTCCAGGATGTCATAAGAAATTTCAGAAGATATCATTTAACAATAGAAGGTACAAACCAGCAGCTTGATACTGAGAACTTAGCATTCAGTAAAAATAAAATCATAACCAAAACATAAATTTCATTTCTTAAATTTTTAACTAAAAACTTGCATAACAGAAACTAAATATCTAGAGCAAGGGGAAAACAAAATCTTAGCTTATGCAGCTCTTCCATTCGGTGGTCTTGAGGAAAATCACCTCCATCCAAACTGACCATGTAAAAGAAGATCACTACTAGAAATTTAAACATACATGACACAGCATAGATGACATTTTTTTCACAAAATGTCATGTATGAGCGTATTTTTTTGCATAGATGACATTGTGAAAAAATAATGTGATCTATGAAGTGTGATTAAAAATATACATGACATTTTTTAAAATAATGTAATGCTATAATGTCATGTATCTATTACTTAGATGACAATATCACCAAAATGTGATCTATGGGTGTGTTTATAATTAATATACATGACACATTAATAAAAAAATGTCATCTATATTAGTGTTTTTATCATAAACCCTTATTTTGGGACTTGGTCGAATTTCCCTCCAAACCTTCTTCAATTTACTTCTCCCTCCACGAACCCACTCCCATCTCTGCGAACCCACTCCCATCTCTCAAACCCATTGTACTGCCACCGTCGCCGCCTACCCTGCCACCGCAATTTCTTCAATTTCGCCGCCTACCTGCCACCGTCGCCGCCCAACAGGTATGTCTTCAGCGTTCTTCTTTCTTCTCCTTCACGTTCCATTTCATTTTATGTGCAAATTTATTGCAAAATGTCTCAGCTTTCAGATCTCGTCAATCTCGACCTCTCGGAAACGACTAACAAGATCATTGCTGAATATGTCTGGTGAGTTTTCTACTTCTACGGTGTACGTGTGCTCCTTTGTTCGTGAGTGTGTTTTCGCTTGTTTTACCTTTTCACGGAATGTTTTAAACGATTTCATGTTTTGTAGTTTTTGGTTTATTGAATTTAGTACTGGACTGGTGGTGTTTCTGATCTCTTCGATTTTGTTCTGCTCTCTGTGTGTTGATATGAGTGCAATCGTCCATGGCTATCTGTTTGTTGCTTCGGTTAAGGTATTGTTGATGTTTTAATCTGTTGCTTGTGTTGTGACTAATTCCAGATGCTGACTGCAGATATTTCCATATCGAAACAAGTTTTTCATTGGACAAGTTGATTTAGCGTTTGATTCACTGACGTCTTATTCGGAGGCAAATATGTGTTTTCTATACTAATTCTCCTACTGTTGTTTGTGTTTATCTGTTCAAACAAATGAGAAGATGATCTTTTGTTAAAAACGCAATCTTCGATGCTGAAACACAAGCTAACAGACTTAATGTCAACAAGTTGATGCTTGATTCTTATTTAATCAAACTTGAAAACTCAATTTTTTTAATAATGAATTGCGAAGTTGATTTTGTTGTCTAGATATAGTAATCCTATTTTGCTCGTACTTGACTCAAAAATCTATTAGTTCTAGACCTTCTATGTTTTTTTAATTCATGTGATTTGCCCATCTTCTAAATTGACGACTGATGACGTGATGGTGTGACGTCAAACTATTGGCAGGGTTGGGGGATCTGGAATGGACATTAGGACTAAAGCCAGAGTAAGATATTATTCTGCCAAAAGCTGATTATTATATGGTGTTTTCTGTCTAAAATTTGTTCTTAATTTTCGTTTATAGACTCTTCCTGGACCGGTAACTGATCCCTCAAAGCTGCCAAAGTGGAATTATGATGGGTCTAGCACAGGACAGGCTCCCGGGGAAGACAGTGAAGTTATCCTATAGTAAGTGTTATGCTTTTTATTTCTTTATTTTCTTTTATGCAGAAAGATTTGTAAATCTAATTCAATTTATGATGTGTTCCACCTAGTCCACAAGCAATTTTCAAAGACCCCTTCAGAAGGGGGAATAACATTCTGGTTAGAATCTCCACATGAAACTCTGATTTACTTACGATTTTTTGTTTTGCTGTTAAATTTCTCAGTGAACTGTTTTAACAATTAGACTTTGTATTCTGTGCTTTAGGTCATGTGTGATGCTTACACACCAGCAGGTGAACCTATCCCTACAAACAACAGACACAAGGCAGCTAAGATTTTCAGCAACCCTGATGTTGTTGCTGAAGAACCATGGTAATGTATATAAGCCATTATATTCTAGTTCAGGAAACCTTTTTGCATAACATGTTGATTCTTAATTTATTTTACCCTTTTGTTAGGTTCGGTATTGAGCAAGAATACACTCTGTTGCAGAAGAATGTAAAGTGGCCTCTTGGATGGCCAAATGGTGGTTATCCTGGACCTCGGGTGATTGCAACACCAATTTTTTGTTGTGCTAGCAATATCTAGTTCTTACTTGGTAGTTCTATCATTCATAGATCTGTTTCTGTTTCCCACCCTACCTAATGGTTGAAGTAGTTAATTAATGATATATCATGTTTTCATACCTTCACCTTAAGCTCCTCTTATTTGTGGATTAAAAACATTTTCAATTGGCCTGGAATTCTCTGGGGTGGAGCATTATTTGCACTCCTCCTAGCTATTTACATGAAAGGAGTTTCTATGGTATCCGTATATTGTGATTTTTTGTTTTATGGTCATGCACCCTCCTCCTTAATCCAATCATCAAAATAATGAGGGGGTGCTAGGTATGGACTATGGGAGGTAATGAATGTTAATGGAAGTATTATAGTTCCTTATTTTGGTTAATGATTCTACTACAATCACTTTAATTCCCATATATTTACAACATGTTCGAGCACTGACCTGAAGCTTTGTAATGCTCTGAAAAATTTTCTTTTCAATTTCAATTGCATGTAGGGACCTCCAAGCTCATCCAACACTTGGCTGTCTATAAAGGATACCGAGGTTAGAAAATGGATGCTCTATACTGAATATCTTTGTTAGTTATCTGTAAGCGACGTGTATCTAATTTTTATTCTTTTTGCTAGCAGACCGAATTGTCGTTATCTGAATATATGGTTTCTTTGTTGGCTTATAAGTCATGTGAATGTTTTTGTCGTGTCAGGTAAAAATACTTGTTTTGCAAACATAGTTATGATACCGAGTCACCTTTCTGGTCATTTAATCAACCAAATCCGTCTTATTATGTAGAAATGGTACTTGAATATACTTGATGCTGATAAGGTCCAGCCACCAAAGAAAACGGACGACGGGAAGCTTTACACACCAGCTGCTGTTGATTTCTTTCGCATTCTCGGAGAGCAAGTGCAAATTGTACGAGATAATAGTGCAGATGTTATGTTATACAGAATTGCTTTGGCCATCATTCAGGTAATCTTAATACAGAAATGATACTGATGAATTTCATCCATTTAGTTAAGTATCTTTGCTTGTGTTTTTGTTTGAGGATTATGTAGGATTTGGAGTTATGGAATCGGTAGAATTTACTTTGGGAGAATTGATTTAATGGATTAAGGTAGTGTTTGGCTTAAAAATTTGATGCAGAAAGCTTTAATTGCGTATTGTACATGTTTGGAGAAGTTGGTAGTAATATTCATATATGAATGTAAAATTAGTATGTAAGTAATGCAAATTTGTGTTTGCTATTTTCCAACTAAGATCCTAAACTCTGCGCAAGAATGAACATGACCACTGAATACTGAAACTTTCAAACCAATGCACTTGTGCTGTGGTCTTGATTTTTTGCCTCAAGGAACAATTAACACTGCAATGAATTACAGTTCCAAAATCGTACTTATTGCTTTATGTTCTTGTGTTCGAATTAACTTTCTTTCGAGTAAAGCAAACTATGAGAAGCAGGAGAGCGTGGATCTAATTGGAAAAGTGAAAGGGATAGTTGCAGCTGAAGATTACTTCAACAGCCTCTCTCCGTCTGATAGGGTCCATTGCATTTATGGCGCACTTCTAAACTGCTACTTCAATGAGAAGATCTGAGGTAAACATCCTTAATGTTATAGTAGTAGGGCTTATTCTTTCTTTCTGCTTGTGAATTTTCTAACCATGATCTAGGAATCTGGTTACAAAATTTCCATGCAGAATGCTAAACTTACTCCAAACTCACTGTTTTATCAATCTTGGACAACTGGAGCAGGAACGAAGGAAGTTATCACTTATTTGAGATCAAAGCAGGTAATATCTTAATGCTTCTGCCTTCTGGCAAGGGACACCCTAGCTATGTGGTTCTTCGTTCAGTTATACTTATACTAGATGGCATGGTAAAAGATTTTCTTTATCATGCAGGAAGAATCCACTGAGACTAAGTTGCGGCTTTTGATGATATATGGTTGTGTCGACCCAGAAAAGTTTGAGGGTGACAAAGCAGTGAAACTCATGCAGGTTTCTGATCTCCATCTCCCCACTCTCATTTGTATGTGTTATTATATCATTTGTACGTGCCTAATGAATTTCCCAAGAAGTTAAGGCTGATAAAAAAGGGAAATAAGCAATTAAACTACACTTACGTATATACCTCTACATACTTGAAATGGGTACTAACTAGTTTTAAATTCAAAGAATACTACATTTCATGAGGTACTAGCTATAAGAAAATTTTCGAAGGCATTATTAGGTTTTCTTATAAACCTCTCACAATGGAAACAAAGATAATTTATTTGAAATTGGAGAAAGAACCCAATGAAATAATGAAAAGTACAAGAACATATTTTCAACACATTTAGCAGCATATAGATGGGGATAGAGAATATTGAAATGATTGCATTTGCTATCTCCGCAACTTGTGAACATCAATATTAAGTAAAGAGTTTAATGAAGTGAAATCTTTCATTTTTGAGAGATTTTTATGCAGCTGCTCTTTGATGATGATATTAGTTATGTTTCTCCAGTTGGCAAAACTGTCACCTGCGGACATGCAAGCTGTCAAAAATATGAAACTGATTGAGGCAACAGATTCCAGAAAGAGCTCACAAGGTGGTTTCTCGCTTAAATTTGATTCAACAAAGGTAAATATCATTTGTAAATTGAAGCATGCAACAATATATAGAATGTGTATAGGTATAGTACTGACACCTGATTGTTACTAATATCTCCCTTACCAGAAAAAGAACGCAGAAAAAAAGGATCGATCTGGAGATGAAGAGGAGGGGTGGGCTCTATCTCGCTTTTATCCCAAGTTAGAGGTTTGGTTTCAACTTATATAACAAAAGTGTACATATTTTATCCCAAGTGCACACAATCTGTATTTCTGCTGATGGAGACATCTATGCTTTCGGGGGAACCAGTTCGGTCAGTTGGGAACTGGTGCTGATCGAGCTAAGGTATGCACTAGAGCTATCATTTTCTAGCTGCTGCACTTTAGTTCTCTTGGCATGTCAATATGCAATGATTTTTAGGAAATCTCTTTTTGGATTGACATAGAATGATTCTGTTCTGTGGCTTGAATTTGAAGTTATGATCTCCTTGTGCTTCTATTCCCCTTCATAGACAACAATATTAACTCTTGATAATATTGTACTTTTGATTAATTGCTAACAGACTTTGCCTCGGCTCCTTGATGCTCCGAGCCTGGAAAATGTCCATGTAAAAGTAGTTTCCTGTGGGGCACTCCATACTGCAGTTATCACGGGTGCGTCAATCTCTGTACACAACTAAGAATTCTGCAAACAGTTACTTTCTTCACTCTCTTAAAGGCAATGAATAAGGTATTAAGCATTTTTGTGGATGTTAAGGTACCATAGTTGCAAACTTGCAATGCAGGGAGTAGACAAAATTTATGTCGAGTAGTGAGTCTCCTGTTTGTCAAGTACCTCAACTTGATAAGTCTTGGGCACATCGGAAATACCATTTTCTTAGTGTAAAAATTGTCCGCACAGAGTAATAAATCAAACTTAAGTAGTAGTCATGAATTTGAAACTTGGTTGGTATGTAATTCGTATATGAAATGTTGTTTCTGAGTTATTCTTCAGCATAAAAATTAGTCTTCTTTACTGTTGAACCTTTGTTGAATCAACTGCTTTCCTATTTCTTTCAGGAAGAGGATGGGCAAACGTTTTGCTGGGGATGGAACAAATATGGCCAGGTACCATGTGCAAACTAAAATATTAGTGAAGACTCTTACTTTATCCATCAATCTATAAGAAATGTTGTTCTGGGGTTACTAGAATCAGCTAATTTATTGGTGTTGTGAATAGATGGTTGGGCGACCATTGTGATTAATGAGGTTAGTAAAATAACTCATTCAATTTTATTTCTAAGTACTTTCCACATATTTAACTAAAAAAAAAAGTCTCACTCTAGCTCGATTTTCTTGTAGATTGACATGTGAATTGACAATATTGCTTTGATCGATGAAGTAGTTTGGTGATTTTGGGCATGGTGATTCAAAGTTCTACTGCATTGGCCCAGGGTGTATTTGTTTAAGCTACATTAGTGAAGGTGCATGGATTGAAATATTAACCCAAACATTTTAGTATTGTCATTTTTATTTTTATTTCCATGTACGAAGTGGAATATTGGACACTTAATGCATATGAATATTTTTAGTGCGTGTATGAATTCTCTATTTGGCATTATTTTATTTAGTAAAATATATTGATGAAACCAAAAATATTAAATACAGGTTAATTAATGAAAAAATACGAAAATGGTTAAATTTATCAGATTATAGATGACATTCTGAAAAAGTCATATATTGCACCAAAACGTGTCAACTTCTCGTTTATAAATGATATTTTTTTAATATAGATGACATTAAATTACTGTCATCTTTTGAAATATAGATGACATTCTAAAGAAGTCATGAATTTCACCTAAATGTGTCAACTATTCGCTTATAAATGACATTTTTTTAATATAGATGACATTAAATTACTGTCATCTTTTTAATTATAGATGACATTCTAAAAAAGTCATGAATTTCACTTAAATGTGTCAACTTCTCGCTTATAGATGACATTTTTTTTTTATATAGATGACATTATATTGTGTCATGTATTATGAAATGGATGACATTATTTTAGTGTCATCTATGAGCGCGTAATGTCATCTATGAGCGCATAGATGACATTAAAATAATGTCATCTATGAGCGAGGAATAGATGAGCCTACCATACTTGACATTGTTTTACCCTCATACATGACATTAAATTAATGTCATGTATGAGCGTTTTTCTACTTGTGGATTAAGAAGTCAAAACACTTGATTAAGAAAATAAAAGGGAAGAACTTATCATATATAGAAATTTACCTAGCAGAAGCAGAATTTATCAAATTCCCCACTGAACCCAAACTACCGAACCCCAATTCACCAAACAGAGGCCACGCTCCACCACCGAATCAACCAAACTAGTACCTTGTTACAGTATGGAAACAAAGAAAGGAAAGAAATTCAGAAAATTTACAGAATTCACCCAAACCCTTCCCAATTTGAATCTTAGTCTAATTATCTAACATGCAGAAGCAAATAAGGGTTTAAAATTTAAAACAGAAATTAAAAAGCTATCATACCTTCTTGAGAATCATAATTCGAACACCACTGTAATAGAGGAACCGAAGGGAGATTAAGAGGGAGTGAGGGAAACAGAAACAGAGAGTTTAAATCGAGTGAGAGGAGGAAGAGAAGAACATTACCTTGAGCTGCTGCTGGCGAGATTCTGCCGTCCAGAGGTGAGCAGCGAAGGAGCGTACTGATAGAGAGAGAGAGCTTGCAGTCGAGAGCAGCAATAGGAAAGCTTAGAGACCGAGAGAATTTTGAGTTAGGGAGAGAAGGAAGCAGATAGGGAAAGAAGATGGCGAGGGAGAATCGAAGGAAAGTAGAAACAGAGAGGAGACGAGGGAGAAGAGAGTGAGAGGGAGAGAAGAAAGGAAGCGTATGGTTGTTTCTGGGAGAAGAAGAGAATGAGTTAGGGTTAGGGTAAGAATAGAGGGTTCTAGATATGGGCCGGGCATGGGCCGAGGTTCTGGGCCGGGTTAGTAAAGTGTTGGGCCAAGGATTATTTTCACGATGGACTTCTAGATTGGGCTACAGATTTAATTTGGTAATGGGCCGAGCATATAATGATCTGGGCCTAAATAAATGGTAGTGTTGGGCTGAATTAATTAAAAACCTATGGGCTGAATTAATTTAAGCTAATGGGCCCAGTTACTAAAATTAAGATAATTAATACTTAACTAATTATAATTAATTAGTAAAGCCACTTAATTAAATTAAAGGGATTAGTTTAACATGTAATAGTTTAAGACTTAATTAAATTGAGAGTATCATTTTAATTAAGAAGGAGCTGTATTAATTAGAAATATTAAATATTGGAAAAGGGATAATAAGATATATACCCTTAAGTGTTAATAATTAGAGCTTATAATAATTAAAGCCTAAGTATGAATTAAGAAAGTCCAATTTATCTAATAATTGAGTTCTAAATTAAGAGGATTAAATTTATTAAGGATTGATTTAAAGAATTAATATTATAAGGTTATGTAATGAGTTAAATAAATAGAACTCATATTATTAATTGAAAATAATTATTGAGAATTAATTATTTCATTAAGTGTTAATACACTTATTGCACTTAAAGGCAATTACCGGAATGAATTGAATCGAGGATTCAACATCTTAAATAATATTGATCTGAAGTATCAATATCTCGATTACAAGTCGAAATAAGAACCAAGAATGATATATCTTACGATTAAATGTTTCAAATGCACGAAGGGCATTTTTAATTTATACAAGCTTTTCCCAAGGTTCTTACGAGGGATCTATCTCGCGTTACGAGACCAAAGAAAGTATAAATCGAAGTTATTCAGGTAGGCTTTCTATTACAAAGAAAATTATGTGTGCCTGTATGCTATTTATATTGTTTTCGAAAGGATTTCAACGTGAGAAAAATGTTTCAAAGTATTGTCCTGCCGAAAATGATTTATGTTTTGTATAAATGCCTATCTGGAAGATTCCTGAATTAAGGATCTAAATAAGAGGAAAATCGAATTCGGGTTCCAGTGGGTAAGCATTCCCACTCGAACTAATGTACATAAGAGGGGACCGTGAGTCGTCGGAAGGTGTCAACCGGTTCGGTATCCGTAGAAGGTGGCCACCTTCTCGGTACCATAAAAGGGCAGATATGGCATTATACTAAAGAAAAATTAGACGGTACCGTCGAACAATAGGATCTTTCACAAAGGAATTTAGTGAACGTAGGTGCTTTTAAAGACAAAATCCCTACGTGTCACTCTTACGACATTGACAAGTATATATGTATGTGTGTGATTTCGGGCAATGTGCCTACTGAGTACTTTTGTACTCAGCCGTGCATGTATTTATAAATGTGCAGGTTGAGACGTGATGATGGGAGATGCTATGATGGGCTTGTCGGTATTTATTTAAAGTCTTGGGTGTTTACGTGTCTTCATACACGTAGACTTCAGTCGATCCTGATTCTGCTGCGTAAGGTTTCATTTGGATGTTATGGCGAAGGTGTCAAATATGTAAATTACTTCAGTGTCCAAACTGAATTCAGTTATCAAAATATCTTTTGTTCAGTCAAAGCTTTCAGGGTTCCACTTTATCCTTTATTCATTTATCTTTTAGTCGCGTTTCCGGACTCTGCAGGGAAGGGCGGAGGTCGGGGCGTGACAGAACTACCTCGGACGAGCTCCGAACTACTTCGGACAGTTCCGAACTACCTCGGACGAGCTCCGAACTACCTCGGACAAACTCCGACCAACCTCGACTAGGCCCCGAACCACCCTGAAACAGCTCGGACCACCCGAAAGCAATCTGAAAAATTTGGACATTCATAGGACTCAATTAATTCAGGAATTTGAGAAAGATAGAAACTTTCAGATCATAAACACTCTCTAATCAATCAACAAATATATAAAAGAAGAAGAAAGAAGGAGAAGGAGAAGGTGCTGTGGAGAAGAGCAGCGGCGGGCAGAGAGAAGCCAGGAGAGAGAGAGTCGTCGAACGCCGTGGAAGATGATGAGCGCTGAGCGCTCGAATGCGCAGCTGCGAGGGCGAAGAAGCAGGCTGAGGGAGAAGTCGCCGGAGAGAGAGACCTCGAGCGAGAAAAAGCAACGCCGCAGGGACTGCTTCACCACTGCTCGGTGACTACCCGACTGCGGCTTCCCGTAGCTACCTTTCGCAGTGAAGACAACGCGGAGAAGGCGGCGTGATGAAGAAACGGCAGTGAGAGAGAGAAGAGGGTTGGTTTTCTGGGAGTGCTAAAGAGAAATGTGAACGTGAGGAAGGAGAACGGCGAGAGGAACAGAGAAAAGAGATGAGCGAGGGGAGAAGTAAATGGAGGAAATGGCTGAAATGTGTATGTCTAGGTTGTAGTAATTTAAGGTTAAGTTAATGGGCCGGGTTTGTTGGGCCAAAGAAATTCCTATCGGGCTGAGAAAAAAAAAATATAATCGAACGGGCCGGGTTAACGGGCTAAGTATAAATTCTGTTGGGCCTCAATAATAGCACAAATAGGCCTAGTGATGGGCTAATAATTTACATGGGCCGGGTCAGATAATAGAATGGGCCGAGTTATAGTTTCAATAGGGCCAAGAGTTAGTAAATTGATGGGCCAAATGACACATTCAGTTGGGCTTAGTCTATTAATAGGAATGGGCTCACTTAATTGAGTTAATGGGCTAAGATTTATTTAATCACTTGGAAATTTATATTAATGGATCAAGGCTTAATCTATTTGGACTAAGTCCAAGAATGAGAAATTTAAATAATTAAATTTAGAGAATTTAATTTACTAATTAGAATTTAATTTATTAGAATTTAATCATAAGTGATGATTAAATTATAAATCATGCTTAGAGTATGATGATATAGATTTACCTGGTCTATTAGAAAATATTTATCTTGATTCAAGGACCAAAATATCAAGTTAGAAATTCTATTATTTATTATACCCACAAATTATTTACTTGGGTAAAAGAATGAGAATTTAGAAAAATCATAGCTTGATTAAGAGTGTAACGACACCTCTAGATTTAAGCACTCAAATATAGTCGAGTTAAGACTCGAGAATAATTATCGAAATTTATAAGGATAATATTTCCTTTCAAAGTAGAAATAGTATATATATATACACTCAATTCGAGTATCTCACTCCGTAATTCAATTAAAGGTTAAAAACGGGAGTAAGAGTCCGAGATCAAGAAGAGAAAGCGAGCCAGGTAGGCTTTCTATCCTATACATTAAGTGTAGGCTTTCTTCTACAAAATAAAATATGTGTGCTCATATGCATTTACGTTATTTCATTTCGAAGAGATTATGAATTGAAAATATGTTTCAAGTATTGTCTGCCATAAAATGTTTATGATTTTCGTATGATACCTATCTGCTCAGTCAAGTTAAAAGAATCGAATTCGAGTTCCAGTGGGATAGCTATCCTACTAGGACTAGTGTACACAAGGTAACCGTGAGTCATCGAGCGGGTTGGCCGGTTAAAGTGACCGTGAGTCATCGAGCGGGTTGGCCGGTCAAGGTGTTCGTGGAAGGTGGCCACCTTCCCGACACGAAAAAGAACAAGAAGAAGTTACAGATATGGTAGATTACTAAAGAACTTAGATTGCAATCGAACTTTAAGATTTCACAAAAGGATTTTAGTGAACATAGGTTCTTTAGAGACAAAATCCCTATGTTTCACTTACAATGGCATGACAATTATATTTGTATGTGTGCGAATTTGGCATGTGTCTACTGAGTACAACTTGTACTCAGCCCTGCCTATATTTATAAATGTGCAGGTTGAGCGATGATGAAGGAGGAGTGCTACGTTCGGGCTTTTTGTCGATCTCTTATTAATTGACTCTTGGGGGTTCTACATGTCTTCACACATGTAGAGCTTTTAGCGATCCAAGTAACTTTCCGCTGCCAGTATGAGGTTTTTTTGTGTAATAAACCTAAAGACTCAAATTTCCTTCATGATAAGTTATTATGTATTGAGCATAAGACTCAAGTCCCTTCTTGCTAATCATATATGATGAATTATTCGCCCAGTTATGAGATTGTTGTTCAGTTTAGTCCTTGTTCCATTGCCCCATCTCTATACCGGTTTCTTTAATCCCTTCCCAAGTCACGGTTTCCCCGACTTCGCCATCATTAGCGGAGGGCGGGCGTGACATCCTCCTTCACCATTTTAGTTTCAGAAATTGGACAGGCTATGATTTCGAATTTGGGATTCAAATTTGGAATCTTTGTAATTTAGATTTTTAATTCTTCATTTTCTGTATGATCAAAAACTCTTTCAAGTTTCTGTTTTAAACGATTATCTAGACCATAGTTCTATTCTGAATCTGGGTTGTGAAATAAACGAAGTTTCTATTTAGTTAAGAGTTTCCAATTCTGAATTGTTTATAGTTCTATTCAAGTACTGACTTTTGGTCTGATTCTTATGCTGGCCGAGGGCTACATTTGTTGCTTGTTTCATTCTGGATTGTTCATTGAAAGGGTTTCTGGAGATGGATTTCTATGATAGGTAGTCTCTGTTTTTAAATTTTTGTGATTTTATACTTTTGAGTTGGTTTTTCTATTTTGGAGGAATAAGAGTATTGAGTATGTTCTGGAGGTTGCATATAATATAATCATAAGTTCAAGTTCTATAATCAGAATATATGTATGTGAAAATATATATACGTCTATATGTTCTGTGATATGAAGCCATAACTATAATCAAATTTCTGTATTTCTTAAGTGTAAAAGAGTGAACATGTTCTAGATTCTCAAAGCATAAAAACAGTATCTTTTGAAGTTTCAAACACAAACCTAAGTACGCATACTTTGCTAGCCAAGAAAAAGAAATGGTTGGAGTCCATATTTGTGTCCTATGCGTCATGTGCGTCTAAGAGGGTCTTGTTATATGTAAATTTGCCACACAAAACAGTTTCTGAGTATACTATAATTGTTTAAAAGATTCTAAAGAAGGCTGGGAAAAACTCTATTGTGTAAATTGGTTGTTCTACTAGTTGCAGTTCATGAATTTAGAATGTTATCTCTTTATGTCCTAGATTTAAACAAAAGAAGGAGCTTGTACTTACTTTAGGTGTTTGGCTAAGAGTTCCTCTCAAGTATCCTCTGAAGAAGTAGGAAAAGAAACAGTTTCAGTTGGAATCTTAACACTACACTGAAAAGATGAAACTATGTTTACCTTACTGCTTCTAAATCTGGAGTTTGGGTGAGAGAGGCCTTTCTCTTGAGTGGATGAAAGCTTCTACGTGTGTGTGTTGAAGTGGTAGAGGAAGTGAGTAGTAAGGTAGGATATAAAAGAGTGTATTGGGTGGGTTTGCAAGCAGCAGTTTCTTTAACTTAGTCTAACTCCCTAGACACTTGAGTTTGTCTACAATATGGCAGCTTACTCCTTTACTATCCCTGTCCTAAATTTGACTTTGGTGCTGCCTTAAATTTATGCTTTCACCTTTTTGTTGCAGGTGCAAGGCGGATGGGAAGGTGATGGAAGACACAGTCACAGTTTTGACCTGCTGCCTGTCCCTTCCTTCCTTTCTCTTTACTTCCACAGCTGCTGTTGGCATCCTTCCTTGATTTTGCATTGATGTGGAACAAGATTTTCTGTAGGAGGCTAGATCTAATATTTATATCTTAGGATCTACTAGGTGATTTTGTTCTATAAGTCATGATTTTGAAACGTGTATGGAATATGTCACGACCGTCCTTCACCGTTGGCGGCAAAGTTGGGATACGCGACTGTAAACTAATTAAATAAAGGATAAAAAGGAAACTGGGGACTTTCACTGAGACCCAAGGATATTTCGATAACTGAACTTTAGTTCATAACAAAAGGTTTAACTCTGAATTGACACCTACGTCATCAATAATTGATGAAATCTCTTGCAGCGGAAAAGGATCTACATAAGTTCACGTGTATGAAGACACGTAAACCCCCAAGAGTTCAACTACGCAAAAGACTGACAAGCCCGTCATAGCACCTCCATTCATCACATCTCAACCTGCACATTTAGAAATACATGCAGGGCTGAGTACAAAAGTACTCAGTAAACACATGCCAAAACGCATTCATACATATATAATTGTCATTGCCATCTCAAAGTGAAACATATGGATTTTATCTGAAAGTACCTATGCTCACTAAATTCTTTTTGTGAAAATCCTGAGATCGACTGATCAGTCTAAATTCCTTAGTAATCATGCATATCTGTAATTTCTGTGTGCCGGGAAGGTGGCCACCTTCCACGAACACCCTGACCGGTCAACACCTTCGTCGACTCACAGTCATACTGTGTACACTAGTCCGAGCGGGGATGCTTACCCACTAGAACCCGAATTCGATTTCATAATTATAGCAGATATGTATCATACAAAACATAAAACATTTATGGCAAGACAATACTTGAAATAACAATTTCAATTCAAAAGCTATTTGAAAAGAAATAACATAAATGCGGATAAACACACATATTTTCTTTTAGTATAAGAAAGCCTACCTCGATGCGTTTTTCTCTTCATCAAAAGTTTAACCTTTCCCTGACTTCGAACTTCCACTCCCGTAGTAACCTTAAATAAATCTCGTAGTAAGATACTCGGCTTGAGTATAGGTTCTTTTCTTAATTATCTTTAAGTGGAAATGAAATAATATTAATTTGAGAACTAATCTCGTATCTTAGTTCTACTCGTTCTTGAATAAGAAAATGTATTTTCTTAGATATACTTAAATAATTCCCTTGGAATTATAATCATACTTTCTCAATTAATGATCATTCTTCTATGAAGTAAATCAAAATATTAATATTCCTTAATTTAGAATATTTTCCTCCAAGACTTTTAATTGGCAATTTAAACAATTAAGTGAGCTTTACTAATTAATTTAATTAGTTAGGTATTCATTATCTTAAGATAAATAAATTGGGCCCATTAGATTAATTAATATGGCCCAATCTTAATTTATTTTCGGCCCAATAGTCTTAACCCAATCCAATTAATCAAATAGCCCATTGCCTTAATTTGTCTTAGCTCAATAATTAATAACATTTCGGCCCATTAGCTCTATTCCCATTAGGCCCAGAAACAATTTAAATCCTAGCCCTCAATCTATCCGACCCGGCCCGTGACCCGGTCCATACCCGGCCCAATAACACTTTACCTGAATTCACTCTACCCTAACTTCATTCCTTCACTCACAGACACAACACATTGCTCTCTCTCTTTTCCTCTCGCCGGAGCTTGCCTCGAACTCTTCCTCCTCTCCTCGAGTCCTCTCTCTCTATCTCTGTTCTCTCTCGCTCTCTCTCGAGCTCTATCTCTCTCTGTCTGCTCGACCCTTCTCCACTCGCGGCTGCTCTTGGTGAGGAAGCTCCTCGGAGTACATCCTCTCTGAAGAAGCTACGATTCTTAATTATTTTTCTAGCCTCGATTTTTAATTCTGCAACTTCAAATTTTAATTATGGTTGAAACCCTACTTTACTAATTTCTGTTTCTATTTTTCAGGTATTCCACAACATCTCGGTCTCTCCAGCTCTCTCTCTGTTTTCTCCTTCTCCGGCCGCCGTCGCCCCCAAGATAAAATTTCTCCCTTTCTTATCTCTTCTGGTTTATTTCAGTTTTTTTTTGTAGTCTAAATTTTAAATTTTCATAATCTGTTGTTACTGCATGTTTAAAACTCGTTCTAATTGTTGTTTTCAGAAATTTGATGAGACTATGTTCGAATTAGGGATTCAAATCTGGAATCCCTGTAATTTAAGTTCTAAATTTCTAACACATCGAATTTTCTTTCCTGCTATACATTTATGTTGATCTTGTGATGAGTTATGTTCAAGCATCTCTGAGTTGTTTTGCATTTTTGTATAAGTTTATATTCTATACTATAAATCTGAGATGTGTCCCTGTTTTAGAAGGGGTTGATTTACAACAACTTGTATTCATTTTCAACCCTATACTGTCTGGTGAAGAATGGTTGTACTTATTATAATTTCTGAAGCATGACTAATCTTTATGAGATTCTAAATTTTAGTGAGGAGTGTTGTGTGAGTTAAGGTTCGGTTCAGCCCCAGAATATGGTCTGTTCTATGAGTGTTCTTGTTACCTACTAGTTCATCATTATCTTTTAGCTGAAAAAAAGGGCAATATTCATGGTTAAATGTTTTCAAATGCTTTAAATCTGAGTTTCTAGGTCTCTTATGTTCTTCCTCAGTTGGTGTAATATCTCGTTTCCCTTTTCAGTTATATGTAATGAAGATAAGGAGAATTATGAACTAAGTTTACAAGAAGTAAAACATACATATAGAATGCTCACAGTTCAAATTCTTACCTCAGCTGCAACTACTCTTTTTTGTCCTTAGAAATCTGCTGTCTTCCCTAATTTGCAGAATATTGTGAATGTTGTGATATTGTAATTGCGTGCTTTCTTATATAGTATTTTGTGTGTGGTAGTAGTACTTCCCTAATCCACTTGTATATTCTATGTTTTGCAAGGATAGGAGCATGGAGTTAGTAGCTCTGCCTCCCTTTCCTCTCAGTCGACTTAACTTGCTCCAGCTCCCACCTTTTCTTATTCGCTTGACTGCTGCAGTCCTCTGCAGATTCTGTTTGTGAAGGAGTGCAGAGGGCAGTTTCTGCCATCTTTCCCAACTTAGTAACCGCCCAAATCCTTTTCTTTAGATTTTTGAGTTCTTTGATAGTGCTTTTTGACTTTTACTCAGCCTGTGGCAGCTGGCTCTTGTTCCTAGTTTACTTAACTTGGGATAGTTTGTACTTTATAGATTTTGTTTAGATTCTTTTATTCAAAGGTAGAAAAAAGTGTGGTAGGCTACAGCTTTATCATCTTGACTTTAAGATGGTTTATACTTTATGTCTATCACATGTATCAGTTGTTTATTAATTTGTGTAGCAAGTAATGTCCAAGTTGTATGTAAGGTTTTGATGAGACATTATCCCCTCTTCTTTCTTTATTGTAAACGTGTGACATTTTTATAAGTTTCTATCTTTATTTCTTTTCTTGCTTATTTATTCCATATCATCTATACTCATATATATATAAGTATTTATTATACAACATCATATCTTATACTTATGTTCTCATCATAGTATCTTAAGGATTTAAAAGAAAATAATAATAAGAACCATAAGCCTTTTTGGGTTAATTAAAAGATAAGCTTTCCTAATATTAAATACTTAAGACCTTGATCTTATCTTAAACTCTCATTTATGATGAGATTTAAATTGAAATAAATCAATTTAGACAATTGAGGAGTTAACATTATCAATTTTTGTAATTGATAATTTGGTTCATAAGCGTAATTTAATTAATTACGAATATCTAATACGAGATTATTCTAATGAAATTGAGGGGCATTACATCCTCCCCCTGTTAACAAAATTTCGTCCCGAAATTTGTACTTCATCATTAAAATAATTCGGGGTATTTCTCTCTCATCTTGTCTTCAAGTTCTCATGTAGCCTCTTCTTGTCCATGATGCCTCCATAACACCATTACTAGTGATATCGATTTATTTATGAGCTGTTGTATCTTATGATCCAAGATAGTTTCAGGTTTCTCTTCATAGGTCAAGTCGGGATTTAATATCATCTCTTCTTGATGGATGACATGCTTAGGATCAAAGATGTACTTTCGGGGTTGTGAAACGTGAAAACATTGTGTGCATTCCTAAAGCTTGGCGGCAATGCCAGCTTATATACTCCGGAACGAATCCGTCGAACACTTTAACATACTTGTACTCCGGAATGAATCCCGTCGAGTAACTTTATCGATGAATATTATATCATAACTTAGTGTATCTCTCTAACTGTGAGAAGATATCACTCTAATCAGTACTCTATTTCTTTCCAGAACTTTGACTCCTAGTTCTACATCACTGGGTTGCACATCCACTGAAGGATGGCCGTTTCTCTGAGGTGGCGGCATAAGCGTAACCTAACTTTCATCATAAGAAACCTCATTCTTATCTTCAGCCTAAACTGTATCCCTTCTTCGAAGTGACATACGGTAACATAGAGACAATCCACGTTACAATATACATACTTAATGTTAGCACTTACTATATGTCCTCAACATATAAAATCTCAAAATTGTAATCATGGTACTTAGGTAGCCATATACCGAATACGTCTTAATTCCGAAGGTTTAAGAAATTTTATTGGGAAAACTTATCAATCATGTGGGTCCATCATCTCTCGTGATAACTTAAGTGAGGGTTGGACAACTGTTTAGAGACAGACGTCAACCAATTAAATATTAAAAAGAAAGGAATGAACCCAACTGAATTTCAAAAATGCTGAGCTTTAGGGTCCGGAGACCAGAATGACAACTACTGAGATCTTCTTGATCACATGGGGTGATCAGGCCCATCACAATCACTTCTCAGTCATAAAGATACTTAGATTCTGGGATAATATTTCAATGGTTGTCTTGACTAGAACTTCTTTTACCATAGAGTTTAAAAGGACCTCATATGACTTTCTTAATTACATTAAGATCATAGAGTTCAACTCAATGATATAATTGATTACTGAAAGGAATTTAATGACTTGCATTTTTTTCGTGACAAAACCTATGAATTGAACTGAATAAACTGAAATTAACTGAACAGAAATGAACTGAGCTGAGCTGAATTGAAATGGAGTGAATGAACTGAACTGGATTGAACTGAATTTAATAAGCTGAGCTAAAACTGAACTTGAACTGAACCAAAACTTTCTACGCTCCACTGAACAGAAAATGAATCTGAAATTGAAATTGAAACTGAAATTGAACTACCTTATTCTCTACGTCCTACTGAAACTAAATTTCGCTTATTAAACTGAAACTGAAACTTGCTACTCGTGAACTGAACTCACGCATCGTTCGGGTTATAACTTTCTAAGAAATCTAGCTATAAATCAATAGCTGAATCGAATCTTCGTTGAGGTAGTCCTTCATTCTTTGACCATATCTTTAAAGCTCTCTTTGGATATGCAGTCTCATTCCTGCATATCCTCGGAATCCCTCTCATTCTAATGTATTCCGGTTCATTCATCTTACTGAACATATATGTTCATCGGGATAATAGATAACCCCTACTAATCCATCGTTCTATGTTTTTTTTATACTTGTGATGATGCATCTTAGATTATATTTGATTTCATATTCATATTCATTTTCTTTCATCATACCTCATTGAAACAGAGTTTCAAAGCGTACTCATATTGTTTTCTTCTTTTATTCGAGCAACTAAGATCTTACTTCTCAAGTCAAGTTTCAAAATCAGCTCTCCTTGATGAATAACGTGCTCTGGATCAAACACGTATTTTCTATGTTGTGACACATGGAAAACGTTGTGAACGTTTGCAAAACTATGTGGTAAGACTAATTTATATGCCATTGGACATATTCTTCCCTCAAAGGTGATGACATTATCAACTTTTTCATGACAACTTGTAGCATCGTCCTTCCTTACTTTCAATCGTATCTTCTCAAATTTTTCCATCACTCTTTTGAGTTTCTAAAATTCTAGTTCTCAAATATGGCTCTACTATCAAAGTGAATAATTTCTTCCACTACCTCGGGTGGTGGTAAGATTTTCAAGTTCATCAACTCAAACTCTTTTATGAGTTTATTCTCTTGGGTTAGAAGTAATGTAAGCTTTGAGGAAATCTTACAACTTAAGGCATCAGCTACTACGTTAGCTTTTCCTGGGTGATAATTTATACCACAGTCGTAAGCCTTCACTAATTCGAGCCACCGTCTCTATCTCATATTAAGGTCTTTCTACTCCAAAAAGTACTTGTGACTCTTGTGATCTGTGAAAATTTCACACCGAACTCCATAGAGGTGTGTCTCCGAAATTTTTTTTTTTTTTTTTGATCCTGTACTACGGTAACTTACTCCAAATCCTAAGTTGGGTTATTCTGTTTATGTGGTCTTTGTTGTCGTGATGCATATGCTATGAATTTTCCCTCTTGCATCAATACACATCTTAATCCGTCCTTGGATGCATCCATATAGACTACATACTCTTTGTTGGGTTATGGGATTTCCAGTATCGGGGCGGTAGTCAGCTTTTCTCTCAAAAGCTGAAAACGGGTTTCACATTCTAGAGACCACTTAAACTTGATTCCTTTACGTAGTTGTTGTGTCATTGGTCCACTATCTTGGAGAATCCTTCGATGAATCTCCAATAGTATCTAGTAAATCCTAAGAATCTTCTGATTTCATTTGGAGTCGTTGGTGACTTCCATTCTTGTACAGCTTCTACTTTGATGGGGTCTACCTTGATTCCTTCAGATGACACAATGTGTCCAAGAACCATTACTTTCCTAAGCCAAAATTTACACTTGCTGAATTTAACATAGAACTTCTCGTTTCTGAAGGTTTCTAAGGTGATTCTTAGATGTTCATCATGTTGTTCTTCATTCTTCGAGTAGATAAAAACATCATCTATAAAGACCAAGACAACTTGTCGAGGTAAGGGTGGAACACACTGTTCATCAGGTCCATGAATACTGCGGTGCATTGGTTAATCCAAAAGGCATTACTATAAACTCATAGTGACCATACCGGGTTCGAAAGGCAGTCTTAGGAACATCTTCCTGTCGGATTTTCAGTTGGTGGTATCCTGATCTCAAATCTATCTTTGAGAAGACACTTGCTCCCTTAAGTGGATCATACAAGTCATCAATCCTAGGTAAAGGATATCGGTTCTTGAGTGTCAGCTTGTTCAAGCCTTTGTAGTCTATGCACGTTCTTAGAATTCCATCATTTTCTTTTTCATGAAAAGCACATGTGACACCTAAGGTGATGCACTAGGACTGATAAAACCTAGGTCCAAAAGTTCTTGAAGTTGCATCTTGAGTTCTTCTAACTCTTTAGGGATCATCGTAATGATGGTTTGAACATTGGTGTTGATCATGGTTCTGGGTTGATTATAATTTCTAATTGTCCATTTGATGGTAATCTTGGCAGTACTTCTGAAAATACATTTGGGTATTCTCGTATAATGGAGACATCTTAAATCTTCCTTTCTTCCTTCACTTCTCCTCTTGTGTATCATAAGTAGATTCAAACTTTTCCTTATTAACTCTGTGGCTTGCAGTGCCGAAATAACTGCCTTCTTCTTGTTTATGTTAATCTCATGAAACTCGTGGGTTATTTTTCTTAGATGTGGGAATGAGATTTGTCTCTTCTTGTAAAGTATTAGGGCATAGCCTTCGGCTAGCCAATCCATGCCTAAGATTTTGTCCACGTCGTTCATTGAGATTACACTAAGATTGTTCGCCAAAAACCTTAAGTGATCCTACATCCAAGCTTAGGTTAGAGCAAGAGTGTGTGAGAGTCGTAGTTCCTCCCAAAGGTGAAGAAACTATCATAGTTGTCTTTACTAGTTCTAGCTCCAGTCTTAAGTTCTCTACACATGCTTTAGCAAAGAAAGAAGGGAATGCTCCAATATCAAATAAATTAATTATTGGTGTGCTGAGGAGCGTTTCCATACCAGTCAGGTTTCCCTGATTTCCTTCAGGTTGTTTATGTTTCATTGCATAAGTTTGGCCTGTCGTGGTTGTTTCTAATGTTTGCATCGTTGGTACTAAGGTGGTAGCGGTGGGGGTGGGATAGCTGGTGAGGTTGCTAATGTGTTTGAGACTGAGCTTGAATTGCTCGGTCATGCGGGTTCCTAGTTCAGTGTTGCCTAATTAGACCTTTTTGCCTGTTCCCTATTGTCTAGTATGACAATAGTTTGCAAAGTGCCCCTTCTGGCCACACCCAAAGTACTCGTCGTTGCCTGCTTTGCATATTCTATCATGCATCTCCTTGCACTTGGGACAAATAGGAAAGTTTTCTAGATAGTTCCCTCTCTTAATGTTCGGGTTCTGTTTCTCGTAGTTCTAGGCACATGTTTTCTCTTCACATGGTTTCTTCGAAGTGGAGTTATTCTGGTTATCCTCCCATTTCCTCTTTCCCTTAAAGCCTTGAGATCGCGTTTGGTCGGACATCGGAATTGTAGTAGGTGTATGCTTTTCTCCTAACATGTCAGCCTCAATGTCAAGAGCTCGGTTGAGGGATTTAGTACAAGATAACCCGCCATGGCTTGCCAATGTCATCCTAATTTTGTGTCTCAGACTGACACAAAACTTTTAAGCCATCTTTTCGTATGTGTCTATTTTTACTGGCGCATATCGTGCCATATCACATAACACTTTATCGTATTCTGTCACACTCATCCTTCATTGCTTCAGATTGTAAAATTTCATCTCCTTCTTCTTATAATAGCTCTTAAGAATATATTTGTCGTATATTTCCGCCTTAAAGTTTTCTCAGGTCTAGTTTACTAGTTGTTCGGGTGTCATAGCCTTTCTGCGTGCTTCCCACAAGAAATCTACTAATCCCATTAGTTGGAACGAGGCGCAAGTCATGCGTTTCTGATGCGTACAACACATAAAGTTAAAGATGTGTTATAGGGCTCGAACTCAAACTTCTGCTTTCACTGGATCTCCCATTACGTTGAAAACGGGTGAGTTTTTGTCTTTAAAAATAGTTCCTCGACTTTGTGTTCAGGTGGTGGGAGGGTGGGGCTACTTCTCATTTAACTCCATACATTTTATCTATGTTTCTAGGACCTTGATTTTTACCTCTGCCTCTTGGGCGTTTAGCTCTTCTTAGTGACATTCTACTGGGTTAACATCTTATCTTATTAATGTATTTTCTTTACCATATGGGTCCATATATGTAATATCCCGTCTTTTAATCCTAAATAAAATTTCCTTAAGCTCTAATGTTTCCCCAAATTTCTCGTACTCGTATTAAATTACGAGACCAACATTTTTATAACAGTTTGAGGATAACGAGCATTTCAGTAATTAAATAGTTAATATCATCATTTAATCGGATGTCTTTCACAAGGATGTCCATTGAGAGTGATTTATGCCTAATAAGATTAGTGCCATTATTAGTACTAAAATAGAACAAATACTTAATTGTTATAATGAGAAGTACGATTAGTGACACATATTTGAGTGGTATGATTTATTAGATACATAGAATAACACACAAGCATATACTGTACACATGTAGATATACGTAAAAATATATATACATATAACAAGTACCGATGTAATGATGATTAGAATGTTATAGAAATAAGCGTGCAACTATTCAGATTCCCCATAATTCCATAAACTAGATTAAGAAAAGCATTAGCGTGTAATAAGAAGCTAAATACGTAGCCTGCTCCCTACTAATCCTAGCTACACTAGCAACGTTTCAAGCTCCAACCAATCACCAAGATCTACTAGTTACACCAGTGACGCTTCCAGTCTCCACCAATCGCCATGCCTGCAAATCCAAAAGAATAAGCAATTAATGCATAAGATTAGTAAGGGTTAGGGATTCAATCTTCTATATAAAGGGGAAGAATCTTAACTCAACCCACACTCAAATATCACCATACCAAAACGCTGCCGAATTTGGGACTCGAAGAAAACCAGGAGAGGTGAAGTAACAGCAGTAGTGTTGCGCGAAAGAGAATTTGAGACAGCTTTGAGGTAAGAACTTAAAGCTCTAGCATCTATGATCATGCCTCTTAAAATTTAATTTAGGAATAGGTATTACACGTGAAAAACAGATTCTAGATTGAACTTAGCATGCATAGATTTTGAACTTAAGAACTGGCCTTGAACTTAGATATTCAGCTTTAAACTTAGATGCTGCGAACTCGAACTGTGATAAGCATGGCATGGACTTAAGAAAAACATACTACTAGGATTTAGTTCAATGCCTAATACGAAACTAAGACTACTTATAGACCACATACAACACCCAAGTTAATAGAACGAATGCAACTCAAACAAAAAAGAAACTTAGCTGGAGAAGTATGGATTCCCGAGGGAGCAGAACGAGCTCGAGACGACAGCTAGCTGCTGTCTGGAAGGAAAGAGCTTCACCTACCACTCAACCAGTCTCGAGCAGCTCCAAATCACCTCGGACGAGCTCCGAGCAACTTCGGACAGCTCCGAACTACCTCGAACCAACCGAAACCAATCTGAAAGCATGAACATTCATAAGACTCCATGAAATTGAGAAGGGAGGGAATTATTATAATCCTAAAATGTTCTCTAACTAAGTAAAATAGAAAATGAAACAAACAATGAGAATAAGGAGACAGCGAGAGAAGGAGACAGCGAGAGAGGGACAGCGAGAGAAAGGAGACAGCGAGAGAAGGAGACAGCGAGAGAGGGCCGTGAAGGGAAGAAGGAAAAATGAGTAGGAATGAGTCTAGGATTAAGTGATTAAGAAACATCTAGAATTTGAGTCCGGGTCATAGGCCGGGTTAACGGGTCAATAATTAAATGGACTGGGCTTCATAATAAATCATTCGGACTAAAGATTCAATTGATTGATTGGACCGGAATTATTTCAGTTGGGCCACTTAATTAATCAAATGGGTTAAACCAATTTAGGTTGTGGATTAAATGAATTATGTAGATGGATTATGAATAATTCTATTAGATGGAATTTATCTATTTATTTAGACCAAGCCCAAGAAGTAGAATACTAATTAATTTAGATAATTACATTATAATTGGTTCACTAGAATATAATCTTAAGAATTGATTTAATTATGAATCATACTAAGATATATATTAGCTAGGTTATTTTTAACCTATGAAAGACTTATAGATATTTTTGACTTAAGAATCAAAAATATTAAACTCAAGCTTTAAAAGTTAGGACTTATGGTATTAATTAGAATTTAATCATAAGAAATGATTAAATTATAAATATACTTATGGCGGCAATTAAATGATAAATTTTCTTAATTAGAAACTTATTCGCCTCAGTTAAGGAATCGAAATATTAAGTTAAGAATATCTTTAGTTACCCTACCCAATTAATTGTAGAGTATAGCAAATCCCGAATCAAAAAAAAAAGGTGACTTAGAATTCATCAAACCACTCTTCTAGAAATACAACCCCTGAACTTGTGTACTAGTCGAGCTTTAGGGACCGAGGCTAAACTCTCGAGATAACCAGGGATAGTAATTCCTTGCACTTAGAATTTATTTGATATACTCACGTAATATATATCTCACTCGAGATTCATATGAAAGGTTTCGACGAGAGGTCGGATCCGCATCACGAGAACAAGGCACACACCAATCAAGACCATTCAAGTAGGCTTTTCTTACCCTATGAAAATATATGTGTGTATACTTTCAAATGAAATGAGATGTTTTCAAAAGCACTGTCTTGCCATAAATGTTTTCGATTTATGTATGATGCCTATCTGTTATATGATAATCGAATTCGGGTTCCAGTGGGTTAGCGTCTCCACTCGAACTAGTGTACACAAAGGACCGTGAGTCATCTTAGCGGGTTGGCCGGTCAAGGTGTTCGTGGGAAGTGGCCACTTCCCCGGCACATAGAACTTCAGATATGGTTGTATACAAAGAACTAGGACTGCAGTCAATTTAGAACCTTCTCAAGAAATGATTTTGTGAACATAGGTGCTTTAGAGACAAAATCCCTATGATTCACTCAAATGGCTTGACAGTTATATATGTATGTGTGCGATTTCGGCACGTGTCTACTGAGTACAATTTGTACTCAGCCCTACATGTATTTCTAAACGTGCAGGATAAGAATGAAGAAGACGTGGGTGCTTTGTCGTGCTTTTGTCGGACTCCATAGTAGCTGACTCTTGGGGGTTCTGCGTGTCTTCATACACGTAGGATTTTATTATGCGATCCTGAAAGTTCCGCTGCTAGACTTTTATGTAATAGATCCGAGACTGAACTCCAAATTATGTTATGTAATGTAACGAGCATATGACCCTGCCTTCCCGGTTGCAGGATTGGTCCTTATTTTATGTTATGAAATGAATAATTATCTTCTTCTCTTGTTAATTATTCATTTCGTTGGTCATGTTCCCGGCTTTACTAGAATTAGTAGAAAGCGGGCGTGACAGAGTGGTATCAGAGCATTTGTGCTCAATACCCAAGAGTCTTCCTTCAAACCTCGAGTCTAGTATCGTTCCACTAGACTAATCCAGTGAGTCGACAAAAGCCTAGCACCCTGGCGTATCCTGCCCCTCTAGACGTGGCACACGCCTTACGATAAGAACTTCCAAGTATGGAGAGATTTGAATCGAATCTCTCGCTCTAAGTTCGGATCTCTAGAACTTAAGAATCTTTCCTTATGACTAAGGAATTAACGACAAACATAAACCCTTTGAACAAGAAGATAGAACGCAAACGAGGGTGAACTTTCTCGAACACCTCAATGAATCGAATGAACAAAGAAGAATCATAACGATATCTTCTTCGACTTTGCAAATAGCGGTAAGAGTCAATATTTATTGATTCACCGTCAACTCCGAACTTAAGAATAAACCACAAATCGGTTAACAAGAACCTAAGTATCTAAGAACGATAAGACACGAAGGAAGCAAATCCAAATTCCAAAACTAGAATCTAAGTATCCAAGAACAGTAAGACCTAAAGAAAACAAATTCCAATCCTCGAACGGGATTTTACCCTAAGGGCATATCCCTTCACTAGCAACCAAAACACCATTAGCCCAATTGACTTAAGCAGACCATGATGGCTTATGATGTATATTTAGAATGGGATATTCCGAGTACTGACTATATGTCTATTTCTTTTAGTGGCGAGGTTTATCCAGACTGCTAGGAAGAGGATGACGCATAGACCCGATCCTTTACGTGCATACCAGTTCTACAGACCCGATCCGCGGGATACCTTAGGGGAGTTTTTGGGTCATTACTTGAGGAGGTGGGAAGCCGCTAGGCTTCACGGAACGACGGAGATGGATGGAGTGATGCGACTGATCCCGTTGTTGCCGGCCAGGTGGCAGGGATGCGCCCGAATGATAGTGGGCGATTTTATCCAGCCGATCGGACATAGTTATGATCGTGGGGTTGACATACGAGGATTTATTACTACGATCCTCCATTTTTGGGAGACGTTCCATAGTCCACCGGAGGGGGCGAGCCACCGCTTTTGGACTTGCACGTCATGGGTGATTGGTTGGAGCTTGAAGCGTCGCTGGTGTAGCTAGA
>JAPKLX010001491.1:0-20691 GCA_026898415.1 Leonotis leonurus | reverse complement strand
TGTGTTTCGAGAGACCATCATCAACACTATTCTTAGGGTTCCCAACATGCGGTATTTGCGGAGAGTTTGGGCACGGTGCAAACCTGTGTGCACGTGGAGTTGATTCCGGTGTGAAATATGAGGAGCGGGTGAATGCTCTTCAAGGTTTTCAACCACGACCCAAGTTCGACCCTTACTCAAACACATACAATCCTGGCTATCGGTATCACCCCAACTTCTCGTGGAGACTGCAAGCACCACAAGGGAAACATATGGCACCTCAACAAGGTTTCCAATAGTTTGTTCCACCATAGCAACAACCACTTCAAGCCTTTCCAAAGACATCAGTTGAGGAAACTCTCAACAAGGTTATTGAGGCGAACAACAAAAGGTTCGAAACTGTAGAAGCTTCTATGAGGAGGATTGAGACTCAAGTTAGTCAGCTGGCTGAGACTGTGGGAGAGTTCGTGCAAATCAATAGGAAGGACAAATATTCTAGTTAGGCTAAGTAATTGACGATGATGAAGGTGTCGAGCTCAAGACATTAAATGGGCGCTTTGTGGGAGGCAACCCACGTTTGATATTTAGTTTGCATTTTCTAGTTTATTGTTGTTGAATTAAATTTGTGTTTTTATTTCTACTTTAGTTCCTAAGTGATAGTTTTAATCAGGTGTTTTGTCAAGTTGTAGGGAGATGTCAGAAGAATCAAGGTCGGAAACGGGGTCGGAAAAGAGAGAAAGGAAGAAGCAAGCGCGGGGTCCAGCGGGTGCTGGGACAATAGCGCTCGCTGGGTTGCAAAAAATCAAGAGGACAGAGAGATATAGCTAGCGATTGCTGGGAACCCAACGGCCGCTGGATGCAGGCTATGTGAGGGACATAAAGGGAGAACCAAAGAGCGCTAGCCACCTAGCGCTCGCTGGATGCAAAGTGGTAGCGGGGACAAAGGCACATAGCCACTCGACCGCTAGCCATGAACTTTCAGTGTATTATAGTCCCTTTTTACACCATTTTCTCCCACTTTAAACATATTTCCCTACTTCTTCCTCTCCCCTTGCAAAACCCCAACATCAAATCCTCCCAAATACTCCATTAACCTTCCAAATTTCACTCTTAAACTTCAAAATCGTGCCTACCCAGATTATTCTAAACACTTCCATCCATAAATTTCTCAATTCCATCCACCCAATCTCAAAATCCTCATATTCTCCATTCTCCCCAATTTCTTCTATATTTCCCAAGCTTCCTCCATAACTTTTCTTCTCCACATCAAACCATCTCCAAATTCTAAAACACCAAAGAACAAACCATGGAGGATTGAATACCAAGCACCCGAGGAGGAGGAGGAGATGGATCCCGAAGCTCCCCGAGAAAACATCCAAGGAGCCTTCCACAAGTGCAAGTTTCCCATTTATGAACACGTTGAAGGTAAAATTTATTTACGTTTGTGTGCTTTACCCTTAAATGTTGGGCACCATTTTTATTGGAATGTGATTAATTAATTAAATGTGCGTTCTTAACTTCGTGCCTATTTAAAATTTTTGGGTTTGTTATAGCTTGCTGATAGTGGTGATCTAGAAGGTCCCTATGATCTTTGTTTTGAAATGATTGCTACTTTCGAGTATGGTGATAATCATAATTCTGTGCGTTGTAGGCTTTTAGGCACTGATGTTTCTATTACTCAATCTATAATGTATTTTGTATTTGGTTTTATTTTGGCAAGGGGAGCATCTAAAAGAACTCCTAAGGAGTTTAATCCTGTAGCTGCATGGTATGATCTGAACGGGCTTTATAACTGGAACCCAAGTGGCACCACTAGTGGCTTCATTAGAGATAATGTCTTTTCCCTATTGCATAAGTTCATAGCTTATAACGTATCGGGAAAGGAGCAGGCCAACAAGGTCAATACCAACGAGTGCTTTCTCTTATCTGTTGCCAAGAAGTTGCAGAAGGTATGTATTTCATCTTTCATCTGGGCCCAAATTGAAGGCATTAAGTATAGGAAAAAGACTCACCCCGCCTTGATGTATATATCATATCGTTTGGCTATGCATTTTGGTCTGCAGGTACCTATATCTTACAACAACGTAGAAAACATCTACTTGAGTGCTGACACCCTGAAGAACAGTGGCCTCCTGGCGGCTTCAGAGAGCTGTGGAACAAAGAGAATGTGTACGCCGCTACCAAGAGCGGGAGGCGCTTTAGAGAGAGCCGGAGGAGCTGGAACATCCGCTGAGGCTGTCCAAACCAATGAAGAAGCTCCTACCAATGGTGATACCGAGATGGAGGAGCCAGTATATGAAGGAAATCAGTCTGGAGGGTATCTCGGTGGATTCCAAGGTGCATACTGTTAGGTATCTTATTCTGTTGTTATTTTTGTTGAACCTAACATGTGTGTTTTTGTGTTCTTCACAGGATGGTGTGATGATTGGCTTTGCTGTTATGCTCCACACAACAAGCTAATGTTGAGTATGCAACTGAATTGCTACGTGGACGTTGACTTGGTGAGATGTGCAACTGAAATGCACGAAGAAACTGTCAAGACCGAGTCTTGAGGAGAAAGCTAAATAATGGAAGGCGGTTGAGAGTTTGACGCTGGATGGAAGTTTGTTACCGTGAATGTCGGAGTCCACACCCACTGCCCAGCGAATCTTGCGGAGCACGAAAGCGGTTGAGAGATTCATGGAAAACATGGGCTGGGAGTTTCTACCCTATGGAATCCAAGCCCATGAAGTTATCTCTATTTATATTGGTTTCGGTTTTAGTTAGAGATACACTTTTGCAGATTTATATCGTAGTTTAGTACGTGTGATCTTTGTCTTAGAAGATCATACTTTTAGTATTTTAGTGAGAAGTGTTGTTGTTGTTGTTGTCCGTAACATTGTAAACAACACAACACTTGTTTTGATAATTCTTTCTGGCCGTAAAGGCTGCCGTGTAGGTTGTTCATTAACACAGCCTACATAAAATTATCTCTTGTGTTCACTTTAGCTTCCGCAACAACTATTTAGAGTAGGTGATACACTTTCAAGTGGTATCAGAGCCATCACTCGACACACTGAGTGTGGTCCTGACGGTGTCACAACAACTCTAAACATGATGGATCCAAATAGCACTGGAGCATTTCGACCTCCAATCCTGGATGGTTCGAATTATTCTTATTGGAAGTCACGTACTCGATCTTATATCAAATCACTTGATAGACGAGCATGGATTTCTGTGGAGAATGGGTGGTCACCACCAAAACAAACTGATGCTGACGGCGATTGTGTTCCTATACCACAGACCGCCTGGTCACGTGATCAAATTGAAGCTGCCACTTTTGATGATCGAGCACTAAATGCTATAGTCTCAGCTGTTGACACAAACATGTTTAAACTAATCAAGAACTGTGTGTGTGCGAAAGATGCTTGGGATATTCTTCAAAGACACTGTGAAGGAGACAAGAGTGTCAAGCAGTCTCGTCTACGTATCCTCGCCTCTCAATTCGAAGATATGAAGATGGAGGAAGATGAAGACATCTCTAGCTACATGAAAAGGATTCTTGACATTGCTAATGAGTGTCAGGACCTTGGAGAACCATTGAGCAACAAAGTGCTTGTTTCCAAAGCACTTCGTACATTGCCACCAAGATTTGATATGAAGGTAACAGCCATTGAAACAGTCCTAGGGGTGAATGCTCTAGAGTTTACTGATCTCATGAACTCGTTCAAAACATACGAGATGAACCACGAGGCAAGAGGGACTTTTCCCAAGAAGAAAGCAATGGCTTTGACGGCTGGAGCAAGCTCCTCAGGTAGTAAGCCTCAAATGGAGTCCAGTGAGCATGAAGAAGAGGAAACCTTCAATGAAGAAGACATTGCCATGATCACAAGGAAGTTTAACCGTATGGTGATAGGCTACAAGCGCGCCAAAGATCAATCCAAAGAGAAAGGTGGACCACGGTTTGAATACTATCAACCTTCACAAGACAAAGACAAGGCGAGGCAACCCCCCACGAAGAAAGCTCCTAATGAAGTAGTCAGGTACAACTCTTCAAAACTGGATGGTATCCAGTGTCATGAGTGTAAAGGATATGGACACTTTGCAAATCAGTGTGCCAACACCCTTCGAAAACGGGGTAAGTCTTATTGGGTGTCGTGGAATGATGATGAGCATGAATTCTTTGAAGATATGGATGAAGCCATGTTCGAGAACATTGCATTTCACGCAACTGTCACATCCCAAGAACCATACGTTGATGATCCAGTTCACTCCGAGAGGTATGACTCTAACTACTACTCTACTTTGTTTTGTTTAAACGCTTCTGTTGATGACGCAGGTAGTGTTAGGGATGACATAGACTCTATATGTGGTGAAGAATGTGATGACCATGCAATCACTGTAATCCAAGGATTAAAACAGTTATATGATGAACTATTGTGCAAATGGAAACATCAAGCAAGAGATCTGCAGACCGCAACAGCTGAGGTAACACGTCTCAAGGAAGTGCAGTCAAAACAAGAGGCGTTGATCACACAACGTGATGTGGAGCTGACCAAAGTGAAGTCAAAGCTTGAAGAGGCAGAACTGACCATCCGAAAATGGAGTACTGGAACTTACTCTCTTCAAGAGATCATGAAAGGCGCAAATTCAGGTACACAAGGTCTTGGATATGCTGCACCAACTGTGTTGTGCAAAAAATCCACATTAGAAGGGGAAACATCAAAAGGCAAAGCTGTTGCTGCGCCCACAGAGACCCCAACACAGACAAAACAAAAGATCTCCCCAGCTGGAAAAGGTAAGAAAGGTAAGAAAAAGGATAAAAGATATAGGAGAAAATATATATGTCATTACTGTATGAAGCCAGGGCATATAAGACCTTTCTGTTATCAGAAACAAAGAGATGAGAGATCTGAGTGTGAACCTTCACAAAAACCCAAAACAGTATGGGTAAAGAAGTCTGACCTAACCTGTAATGTTGTGTACACTGCCTTAAAAACTAACGTTTCAGGTTCTTGGTACTTTGACAGCGGTTGTTCCCGCCACATGACAGGTAACAAAACGTTCCTTTCTAACTATGAGATATATGATGGGGGAAATGTTTCCTTCGGAGGAGGCTCAAAAGGTAAAATTGTTGGGAAAGGTACACTAAATGTTACTGGTTTGCCTGCCTTAACAAATGTTTATCATGTGCAGGGACTTATGGCAAACTTAATAAGCATAAGTCAATTGTGTGATGGAAACATGCATGTGAAGTTTACTAAAGATGCTTGTGAAGTTTACAACAATAAGAATGTGTGCATCATGACAGGTCAAAGGTCAACAGACAATTGTTACATGACTGACCATGTGAAGTGCAACAAGGCTCAAGTTGATGATGTCATGCTATGGCATAAAAGATTAGGTCACACTAATTTTCGAAATCTTGGTAGGTTAATCAAGATGGATGCTGTACGAGGTCTACCAAAGCTTGGAAATGCTGACCAAATCGTATGTGGTGACTGTCAACGAGGTAAACAATTACATGCCTCACATCCGGTCGTACAACATCGTGAGCAACATTTTGGAACCAACCGATGCTTTGAACTTCTACATATGGATCTGGTAGGACCCATGGAAGTGGAAAGTATTGGTGGTAAAAGGTATGTGCTTGTTGTGGTTGACGACTTTTCTAGGTTCACTTGGACCTACTTTTTACGAGAAAAGTCTGAAACATTTGAGCTGTTTAAAAATATGTTTTCTCGTGTTACTAATGTGTTTGATGCTAGAATATCTCGCATAAGGTCAGATCATGGTCGTGAATTTGAGAATTCACGTTTCACAAGTTTCTGTGACGATAAAGGTGTCTATCAAGAGTTTGCTGCTCCAAAGACCCCACAACAGAATGGTGTGGTCGAACGCAAGAATAGGACCTTGATTGAGATGGCTAGGGTGATGTTGAACTCAAGCCAAATGGCAAAGCGCTTTTGGGCTGAGGCTGTAAACACCGCTTGCTACATCAACAATCGAGTCAACATTCGACCAGGGTCATTTAAAACACCATATGAGCTACTAAAAGGGAGAAAACCTAACCTAAAACATCTTCGTGTTTTTGGGTGTGTTTTGTTTTATCTTAAACGATCGAGAGTATCTAACTAAATTTGATGATAAAAGTGACAAGGGCGTATTTGTCGGGTACTCAACAAATAGTGTAGCTTACAGGGTATTTAATCTTCGTATCAACACGATACAAGAATCTGTTAATGTAGTCTTTGATGACGCAGGTGATTGCAACAAAGAAGACGACATATATGAAGGGGGAGTTGTTACATCTCCTGTTGAGACGCAAACTGTTCCACCTAACACAGAAGTTAACACTACTGTCGAGGTCAACACCACAGAACAGGAACTCGAAGGTGACCTAGGTGACCCCCAACAGGTCACTCCTCGTAGAGAACCATCCGGGCGAGTGAGAGACAACCATCCACTCACTCAGGTTATTGGAAACATTGAGGACGGAGTTCAGACCCGGAGAAAACAGCACGACTATAGAGAAATGGCGTGCCTTTACTCCATGTGCTCCACAGTTGAAGGCATAACATGTTTTGTTTCTAAATTTGAGCCCAAAAATGTCAAGGAGGCACTAACTGATGAGTTCTGGATAAATGCTATGCATGAAGAACTCAACCAGTTTGTGCGTAGCGATGTTTGGTACCTTGTCCCCAGGCCAACCAACAAGAATGTCATTGGTACAAAATGGATTTTCAAGAACAAGTCTGATGAGAAGGGAACTGTTGTGCGCAACAAAGCAAGATTAGTTGCTCAAGGGTACACGCAAGTCGAAGGAATCGACTTTGATGACACGTTTGCACCAGTAGCAAGACTTGAGTCTATTCGGTTGTTGTTAGCTGTCGCATGCTACCTCAACATCAATCTATACCAGATGGATGTAAAGGCAGCATTCCTTAATGGCTAGCTCAAGGAAGAGGCGTATGTAGAGCAACCAAAAGGCTTTGAGGACCCTCACAAACCTGATCATGTTTTTCGATTGAAGAAAGCTCTATATGGTCTCAAACAAGCACCACGAGCTTGGTATCAACATCTCACAAATTTTCTTCTCTCATATGGGTTTGTAAGAGGTGCTGCTGACCGGACATTGTTTATAAAAAGGGAAGAACAACACATTCTTATTACTCAAATTTATGTTGATGATATGATTGTTGGTTCTACATCACGCAACATGTTAACTGATTTTTCAAAAGCAATGTCTACCAAGTTTGAAATGAGCATGGTGGGCGAGCTCACATATTTTCTTGGTTTGCAGGTTAAACAAAGACAAGATGGCATTTTCATCTCTCAAAGCAAATACGCAAAAGAAATGATAAAGAGATTCAATCTAGAAGGTACAAAGCACATGAAGACTCCTATGGGTTCCACAGAGAAGCTAACAAAAGATGATGCTGGAGAAGATGTTGACCCAACACTCTACAGATCTATGATAGGAAGTCTGTTGTACCTAACAGCCACTCGTCCAGATTTGATGTTTAGCGTATGTGTGTGTGCCAGGTATCAAGCTAAACCCAAAGCTTCTCATCTCAAAGCTGTTAAGAGGATAATCAGGTATGTTGCTGGAACTATTGACCTTGGCATATTGTTTTCTAAACACATGAACATGAGCTTGGTAGGTTTCAGTGATTCTGATTGGGCTGGTGATGTTGATGATCGGAAGAGTACAAGTGGAGGATGTTTCTACCTGGGAAACAACATTGTGTCATGGCACAGCCGTAAGCAAAACTGTGTTTCCTTATCCACTGCTGAGTCTGAGTATGTTGCCGCAGGCAGTTGTTGTACACAACTGTTATGGCTTAAACAGATGTTGAGTGACTATGGACTTGATAACAATGACCTGGTTGTGTACTGTGACAACATGAGCGCCATAAACATTTCCAAGAATCCTGTTCAGCACTCCAGAACCAAGCACATCGACATAAGACACCATTTCATTAGAGAGTTGGTGGAACAAGAGGTAATCAAGCTTGAATATGTGAAAACTGAAAACCAAGTTGCTGACATCTTCACAAAACCCTTAGATCATGAGAGATTTGTCTTCTTACGAAAATCTCTTGGTCTATGTTTTCATTAAAATGTGTGTGTGCTACACCTTAATACCCATATTCTGTTATCTATATCAAGGGTGTAGCGTGTTTTGTCTAGCTTGCTGGAATAACATCTTAGTCAACATATTCTATATTCTGAAACCTGGTTTTTTCTTATATGTTTATGTATCTAACTGTGTGGTAAACAATCCAAGTAGTTTGGGGGGCACGGCGCTCGCTCCGACGATGCTACCTTACAAACGGATTGCAACTGCGATTGCTTTCGAGGGTGAAAGGCTAGGGGCACGGCGTTCGCTGCGACGATGCACTCTACGCTCACTAACCTTTGGATTCTCGTAGTTCTGCACATATTTTCTATCTATCTAACCAGGTGGATGTTGCAACAATCGTTGACACAACAAAGCAAGCTAGACTGGGTGATATGTTTTTAACAAAAGTGTGTTTCTCGTGATTGTCAGCGACCGCGGTCTACTGTTTTCCTATAGTCAAGTTTGTTTACTTCAACATCCGTTTCTCTCTGTTGTAGTGGGTTATGCAGGTCATGTCGCGTGTTCTAGGGTTTTCTGCCAGGTTGAAATTCAAAAGGGCGCCACATTTTTCAAAAATGAAGCGTCGTCAGTACTGTGTACTTCATCATTTGACTGTCACAGCAACTGTCCTCCTATCACAAACCCCATTAAACCCTACTCTCTCTTTATCATATCCGCACGCCTTCCAAGATTGATACACCTCTTCTCTCCTTTTTTTATCTTGCATCACATTTCATTCCATCCAGAAACCCTCATCCACAAATTGCTTTTCTGATCATCTTCCCGGTCTCTCAACAATGGCGTCTCCATCCACTCCTGATGTCACCGCCCTTCTTCAAGCTCTCCTCGCCGCCAACCCGTCGCTCCTTCAGTCACTTCAACAGTCCATCGCAACTCCGGTAGTCCCACTGCCACTCCCGTCCGATAACACTCCCATAACTACTCCGGTTGCTGATACTGCTCCCGAACCCATTTCTACAGCGCTCGAAACTCCAATCGTCGCTGTGGATGAACCATCTCCTCTCCCTATTACCACTGTAGCTCTTGTCAAGGACCCTGTTCCTGCTTTTACTCCGTCCAAATCGCCATCCCTGACGACGACTCCTCCAGCTCGCCGACCCGCTACACGAGGTTCCACTCACTCCACTCTTTCAAAAAAATCCAAGAAACCTGCACATACAGTGGTGGTTACTGATGATAGTGACGAGGAAGTCTCCTCGGTTTCCAAGCGCCCTCGTCTGAGCTCTCCGGATATCAAGATTGAACCAACCTCCTCTGCACCGGTCCCAGCGAAGGGCAAGGAGATAGTCCCCGACGTTTCTGATGACGAGGCCCTTCCGCTTGCTGTTGAGAAGGCTCTCAATCTTCAGTTCTATGATACATCCGCTGCTACCAAGTGGAAGCGTGTCAAGAATCTACCCTGTGCATGTGAACGCACGGCTGATGAGTCCAGTTTTGATGAATACAACCTGCTGTCCTTCTTCCGCGCGCGGGGTCTGTTGGGTACAATCTTTGAACTCCCTGATTTTGTTAAGACTACGGTTCGACATTTTTACTGTAATCTTCATAGTTCGTTTGGTGATCGCTCCTCTGTCAACTTTGAGAAGATTTATTTGTACAACTGCATCTTCGACTTCTCGGCTGCTAGCATCAACTCCGCCCTCGGGCTGCCAAATGTGGAGGACGAAGTAGTCTCTGATTTGGCAGCTGTTGCTCAGGAAATTACTGGAGGGAAACGTTCCAAGTGGGCCCAGCCAATGAAATCTTCTTGGCTTACCCATCTGTATTCGGTTCTTGTAAAGACCCGCTCTTTTCGTTAGACCCATTTGTGTCCAATACGTAGGGAACTCCTAAGGTTCCAATTTTGAGTAATTTATGATTAGCAAATTTGAATATTATTCTCCTCTTAGATTAATTTGAGATGGCTAAATTATGTGTTGCCAAATAAGAACTTAAGGAAGGATTCTATCATAATAATTCAACGATGGGAATAACCACAAATTATTAGCCAACTAGCCATCGGGCTTCAAAGATATGTGATGATACGAATTATTTACCACTCGTTCATGAGTAAGCTTTTAGACATATTATTTGTACAATAATTAGTACAATACCTATTTATTAAATGAGAGGTATAAGTAGGGTAATACACAGTTATATATATATAAAGGAAGAAGGTACTATATAAAAAAATGGGGTTGCTGGGTTCGAACCCGCGCCTAACCCAGGGTGGAGGAACACATATATATATATATAAATACATAATCTATATAAATACACGCAAGATGCCAGCGTGGATCGGTAGTGTAGGAAAGGAAGCAAGCGTGCAAACGGTTAGATTCCCCATAATCAGATTTAGCAAGGCATTAGCGTGTAACAGGCACCCTACCCCCCCCCTACTAAACCTAGCCACCAGCGACGCCCCAGCTTCGCCCAATCGCCATGCCTGCAAGTCCAACAGATTAAGCAACCGCATCAGCTTAATCGAGAATGAAGGTTTCAGTCTTCTATATAAAGGGGAAGAACTAAGCTTAAACCCACACCCAAATATCATTTGCACCGAAACGCTGCCAGAATTAAAACTCGAAGAAAAGAACCCGGAGGAGTGCAGTAACAACAGTGGTGTTGCGCGAAAGAGAAGTTAGAGACAGCTTGAGGTAAGAGTTTGAAGCTTTAGCATTTTATGTTCATGCTTCTTAAGACTAGATTTAGGAATGGATTACACATGCAAAACAGCTTTAGAATGAACCTAGCTTGAACTTTGAACTTAAGAACTGATTTCAAACGTAGAAGCTTGGACCATGAATGTAGGAACTGCAGTTGAACTTAGAGAGACATGCTCTTAACGTAAGAAAATCATGCTTCTATGTATTGCTTAAATAATGTGGATGAAATCAGATGAATATGGATGAACAACCTACCCTAACCTATGAGCTGCATAATAAAAGAAGAAGAATATAAGATTTACACCTAACGAATTAGAATAATAAGAAGTATATGAAAGAAGGATTTCCTCCGAACAGGTTCTAAACAACGTTAGACGACCTCGAACCAACCAAAACCAATCTGAAACCATGACCATTAATAAGACTCCATTAACTCATAAAATTTGAGAAGGGAGGGAATTATTATAATCCTAAAATGTTCTCTAACTAAGTAACGTAGAAAATAATGAAACAAATAAAATAGAAGCGAGGAGGAAAGAGCTAGCTGCTGCGGGAGAGGCAGTGAGAAAAGAATGGCGAGGAGGGACAGCTCGCTGAGGAAAGACAGCGAAGAAAAGGCCGCGAGAGGAGACAGCACGCTGCCGCAGGAAGATAGAGCAAATCGACTATCTGCTGTTAAGCAGATAGCGATAAGCAGATCGATTGCAGATCGATTTCTGATAAGCAGATCGACTATCCGCTGATAAACAGATAGTAAATTATGAAATCTCACTATCTGTTGGTAGAAAACAGATAGTGGAATATAGCGGAGGTAAAAACAGATCGGTTCACCAAGAAGGAGCAGCTCGCTGCTGAGAAGTCCAAGCGAGGACTAGCTCGCTGCTGTGCCTCGGCGATGGAACAGATCGTCTAATGATGGAACAGATCGTCTAGTGATGGAACAGATCGTTTAGGTGGGCAGATCGTTATGGAACCATTCTCAACCAGATCGTTTACCCAGCGTGGAGCAGGCCGTTGCTATGGAACGCAAGGGAGCAGATCGTTTGGTGAGAAGCAGATCGTAAGAACAGAAGGTGAAGCAGATAGTGATGTTTACTATCTGTTGGTGAGAACAGATAGTGATGTTCACTATCTGTTGGTGAGAACAGATAGTGATGTTCACTATCTGTTGGTGAGAACAGATAGTGATGTTTACTATCTGTTGGTGAGAACAGATCGTGAGAACAGAAGGTAGAACAGATAGTGATGTTTACTATCTGTTGGTAAGAACAGATCGTGAGAACAGAAGGTAGAACAGATAGTGATGTGTACTATCTGTTGGTATGGAACAGATAGTGGAAGCGGGAGCAGCTCGCTGCTGTCTTAGCGAAGGGAGACAGCTCGCTGAGGAGAGACAGCGAAAGAGAGACAGCGAGAGGAGAGACAGCTCGCTGTCGAGAGACAGCGAGAGGAGGGACAGCGAGAGGGAGACAGCTAGCTGTGCGAGAGAAACAATAAGAGAAATAATAAGAGGAAGAACAGTGAGAGAAGGGGATGGAAATTTGTCTAAGTATGGGCCAACTTAATAGTTGCTGGGCCAGAATTAAATCTTGGACCTAGTAAATAATGAACCAATTGATTTAGAGATTTGGGCTACTTAAATTAATCAAATGGGTTAAACCATTTTATGTCGTGGATTAAACGAATTATGTAGACGGATTATGAGTAATTCTATTAGATGGAATTTATCTATTTATTTAGACCAAGCCCAGGAAGTAGAATATTTATTAACTTAGATAATTACATTATAATTGGTTCACTAGAATGTAATCTTAAGAACTGATTTAATTATAAATTATGCTTATGGTGGCGATTGAATGAATAAATTGCTCAATTAAGAATCATTAGCCTCGAGTTAAGAATTGAGATATTAAATTAGAAATATCTTAGGTTATATACCCAATAACTATTTATTGAGTATAGTAGAGCCTCAAACTATTCGGTGACTTAGAAACCATCGAATGACTTATCTAGAAATACAGTTCCTAGACTCATGTACTAGCCGATCTTAAGAATCGAGACTAAACCCTCATGATAACCAAGGCTAGTAATTCCTTGCCCTTAGAATTTATTTGATATGCTCGAGTAATATATCTCACCCGAGATTCATATGAAAGGTTTCGACGAGAGGTCGGATCCGCATCACGAGAACAAGGCAAGAATCGATCAAGACCATTCAAGTAGGCTTTTCTTACCCTATGAAAATATATGTGTGTATGCTTTCAAATGAAATGAGATATTTTCAAAAGCACTGTCTTGCCAGAAATGTTTTTGATTTATGTATGATACCTATCTGTTATATGATAATCGAATTCGGGTTCCAGTGGGTTAGCGTCTCCACTCGAACTAGTGTACACAAAGGACCGTGAGTCATCTAGATGTTGACCGGTCGAGTGTCTGTGGGAAGTGGCCACTTCCCCGGCACATAGAACTTCAGATATGGTTGAATACAAAGAACTAGGACTGCAGTCAATTAGAACTTTCTCAAGAAATGATTTTTGTGAACATAGGTGCTTTAGAGACAAAATCCCTATGTTTCACTTGAATGGCTTGACAGTTATATATGTATGTGTGCGATTTCGGCACGTGTCTACTGAGTACAATTTGTACTCAGCCCTGCATGTATTTCTAAACGTGCAGGATAAGAATGAAGAAGGCGTGGGTGCTTGTCGTGCTTTTGTCGGACTCCATAGTAGCTGACTCTTGGGGGTTCTGCGTGTCTTCATACACGTAGGATTTCGTTATGCGATCCTGAAAGTTCCGCTGCTAGACCTTATGTAGTAGACCGAGACTAAACTCCGTATTCTATTATGAAATGTAACGAGCATATGACTCTGACTTCCCGATTTCACGGGTTTGGTCCTTATTTTATGTTATGAAATGGATGATTACCTTCTTCTCTTGTCAATTATTCATTTCGTTGGTCATGTTCCCGGCTTTACTAGAATTAGTAGGAAGCGGGCGTGACAGAGTGGTATCAGAGCATTTGTGCTCTATACCCAAGAGTCTTTCTTCAAACCTCGAGTCTAGTATCGTTTCACTAGACTAACCCAACGAGTCGACAAAAGCCTAGCACCCCGGCGTATCTTGCCCCTCTAGACGTGGCACGCGCCTTATGATAAAAGCTTCCAAGTATAGTGGGAGATTTGACTCAAATCTCTCGCTCTAAAGTTCGGATCTCTAGAATCTTTCCTTATGACTAAGGAATTAACGACAAACATAGATCCTTCGAACAAGAAAGGTTCGCCAACTAGAGTAAACCTTCTCGAACACCTCAACGAATCGAATGAACAAGAAGAATCATAGCGATATCTTCTTCGACTTAGCAAAAAAAAGCGGTAAGAATCAATAAGTATTGATTCACCGTCAACCCCAAACTTATGAATAAACCGCGAGTCGGTTGACAAGAACTATAGTATCTAAGAACGATAAGACGCGAAGGAAACGAATCCAAATTCGAAGATGGGAAGCTACGTACCCAAGAACAATAAGACCTAAAAGAAAACGAATTCCAATCCTTGAATGGGATTATGCCCTAAGGGACATTTCTCCCCACTAGCAACCAAAACACCAATAGAACAATTGACTTAAACAACCCATGATGGCTTAAGATGTATGGTTAGAATGCGATATTCCGAGTACTGACTACCTGTATATTTTATTTTTAGTGGCGAGGTTTATCCAGACTGCTAGGAAGAGGATGACGCATAGACCCGATCCTTTACGTGCATACCAGTTCTACGGACCCGACCCGCGAGACACCTTGGGAGAGTTCCTGGGTCATTACTTGTGGAGGTGGGAAGCCGCTAGACTTCACGGAGCATCCGGGATAGATGGAGTGTTACGATTGATTCCGCTGTTGCCTGCCAGGTGGCAGGGATGGGCTCGCATGATAGCCGGCGACTTCGTACGACCGATCGGACATAGCCACGATCGTGAGGTGGACACACGAGGATTTATTACCACGATCCTCCATTTTTGGGAGACATACCATAGCCCACCGGAGGGACCGTACATTCGACCCGGTGATTTGATCATAGCAGGGGGCGAGCCGCCGCTTTGGGCACCCCTGATTCAGACATACCTCCCGACAGGAGTGATTCCCGTAGCTCCGACTTATAGTCTACTCTATGGCGAGCCGGTACCGGAGTTCCCGACACCCCGCGACACTGAGATGGAGCCCCTCCATCCAGTAGGGGAGCCTCTTTCACCTCCCATTACACCCCTGACACTGACACCAGAGTACCGAGGGCACCACGATGCTGATACAGGTCCCTTTCACCCCACTACAGGAGTACGACCATTACCTCGCTCCAGTCGACCCCTAGTTGCCGACGACGATTCGGGCACGAGACCGTTTTGGCTCGTTAGGACCCGACCAGCGGATGGTGACGATAGGGGCAAGGCCCCAGTTCTAGAGACATCGAGAGAGGATCGCCGACAGCCCCTACACCCTAGGAGCTCCGAGAGATCGGGCCTTACTTTCACCCCGACTGACGAGGGCCCCTCTCGGAAGAGGGAGGCACCCATCGATTGGGACGAGTACGACGCCAAGATCCAGAGACTGTTAGAGAGGGCGAGGGAGCCTCTGAAGATATATGGTGAGACGATAGCAGGGGCACCGGAAGAGGACCCCGAGGAGGATCCCGAGGAGGAGGATCCAGAGGAGGAGGATCCCGAGGAGGAGGATCCCGAGGAGGAGGATCCGGACGAGGACCCAGAGGAGGGGGCAGCACCCGAGGGCGACTCTGAGGATGAGGCTTGGGAGCCTGATTGGGATGAGGAGGCCCCAGACGAGGAGGAGTACCTTAGCTGCGTTACCCAGGAGTAGCTAGGTCGATATTTTGTACTCGTCAGTAACGGACCATACATATAGGCCGTACCATTGATATATATATTTTGTAGTCGGAAACGAAACTCGTTATAGACCGTTCCGTACTAGTAGAGCATATCGGATATTTTGACAGCACGAAAACACAGTAGCTAGTGTTTCGAGGCTGAGTGCTTTTTGGGATGTCATCCTAGAGGGGTGAACATCATATCATGTACTTAGAGAGTACGATAGGATTTTGTATTGAGCTAAACCTCGCCGAGGCAATTCATGATATGAATTATGATGACCCTAAGGGTCCATTTTGCTATATGCAATGCCTACTTTTAGTTCCGTAAATTCCATTGCTTCGGAATATTAGATGCTAAGTAAGACTCCATATTATTAAGTATCATACTCAACAACAGCCCCCACTAAGATAAGATACGCTTAAATTAACAGAATGCCGCCAAGAGGACGCCCGAGAGGCCGAGGAAGGGGACTTAACCCAAATAATGAGGAGAGAAGACCGGCCGCGGAGCGGGAGGTAACCCCACCCCTCCCACCGCCTGCTAGGAGGATCGAAGAAATCTTCCTCCGACAAAATCCACCCACTTTCAATGGGTTAGGTGACCCAACCGAAGCGGAAGTATGGGTACGCGCGTTAGAACGCATTTTCAACTTTCTCCGTTGCACGGACCAGGAGCGCATGACATGCGTTTCCTTCCAATTGACTGGATCAGCTGACTTCTGGTGGGAGGCCAGGAGGAAAACCATGACCCCTGAGCAGCGTGAGATCATGACATGGGAGGAATTTAAGACGGGAATATACGATAAGTATATTCCTAAGAGCTATAGAAAGAAGAAGGAAATGGAATTTTATCACTTGAAGCAAGGGAGAATGTCGGTCACGGAATACGACCGAACCTTTTGTGATATGTCTCGGTATGCCCCAGACCAGGTGGATACCGACGAAAAGATGGCCGAGAAGTTCTGTGCCGGACTAAGGTACGAGATCAGGATGGCGCTGGCTAGCCACGGGGGCTTATCCTACCCGGAATCACTTAGTCGCGCCTTAGATATCGAGGCGGCTATGCCTGTGGAGAGAGCAGTAGCTACGGCACCGCCAGCATTCACCCCAACACCTTCCCAGAACTACAAAGGGAAGCGAAAATGGGAGGACAATCGGGGCAACGCAGCCCAGAAAAGGCCATGGGAAGGACACAATCGGTCCCACCACCCGGAAAGGTCAAACTTTGTAGCACCAGCCAATAATCGCCCACAGAAATACCCCACTTGCATGAAATGCAAGAAAATGCACCTGGGAGAGTGCCGGGCTGGCAGCGATAGCTGCTTCGCCTGTGGGCAAAAGGGACATATAGCTAGGACCTGTCCCACAAGGCAACAGGGAGGAGACTCCAGGCCTAACCAGCCGAACCAGAGGCAATACGTTCGAGCCATGCAGGCTCAGCCTCAGGCTCAGCAGCAGCAACACCAGTTGCCGCCACCCCCACCCCAGTACCCGCAGTACCCATCACAAAGGAAGCCACAGCGAGCCCGAGCTTATGCGATGAACCAGAAGCAGCCGGAAGGAAGTCAGGGAAATCTGACAGGTATGGGAATACTCCTAGACACCCCAGTGATAATTTTATTTGATACAGGAGCTTCTCATTCCTTCATTGCTAAGTCATGCGTAGAAAACCTAGAGTTGGATTCGGAACTGATAGGAACACCCATGAATGTTTCTTCACCTCTAGGAGGAGCCACTACTATCACTCATGCTTGCTCGAGTCTGAGCCTGAACATAGGATCTATTAAGGTGCTAGCGAACAATCTTAGCATACTACCGATGAATGATGTGGACATAATCCTAGGAATGGATTGGCTAGCTGAAAACTATGCCACGATCCTTTGCCATGAGAGACAAATATTTTTCCGACCCCCTGGGAAGGAACCTACGAGTTTTCATGGGATCACCGCGACTCGAAGGAAGTCGATTATCTCAGCCTTACAAGCTGAGAAATTGGTAAAGAAAGGTTGCTCGGCGTACTTAGTCTCTTTGAATGGAGGAACCAAAGAAGAGCGAAGAATCGAGGACGTAACCGTTGTACGGGAATACCCAGACGTGTTTCCAGAAGAATTGCCGGGTTTACCTCCGAAACGACAATTAGAATTCACGATCGATCTAGAACCCGGATCTGCACCCATTTCCAAGGCACCTTATAGGATGGCACCAAAGGAGTTGGAGGAACTCAAGATCCAACTCCAGGAACTTTTAGATCTCGATTTTATCAGACCCAGCGTATCCCCTTGGGGAGCTCCAGTACTCTTCGTAAAGAAGAAGGACGGCACCCTAAGAATGTGTATAGATTACCGAGGCCTGAATAAGATGACCTTGAAGAACCGGTACCCATTGCCGCGAATAGATGACTTGTTCGACCAGCTGAAAGGAGCGAGCGTCTTCTCAAAGATCGATCTAAGATCGGGTTACCACCAACTAAGGATCCGAACAGAAGATGTTCCCAAAACGGCGTTCCGAACCCGTTATGGACACTACGAGTTTGTAGTGATGCCGTTTGGATTGACCAATGCACCCGCCGTGTTCATGGACCTGATGAACCGCATCTTTCACCCATACCTTGATAAATTTGTCCTGGTATTTATAGACGATGTTCTGATCTACTCTAAGAGTAGAGAAGAACACGAGAATCATTTGAGAATCGTCTTGGAAACCCTTAGAAGCGAGAAACTCTATGCTAAATTCAGTAAATGTGAGTTCTGGCTCAACGAAGTAGCTTTTCTCGGGCACATTGTGTCATCAGAAGGGATTAAGGTAGACCCCGCTAAGGTGGAAGCGGTACAAGGATGGAAAGCACCCACAACTCCTAATGAAATCAGAAGTTTCTTAGGGTTAGCTGGGTACTATCGGAGATTCATCGAAGGATTCTCCAAAATAGCTAGGCCGATGACCCAACTTCTTCAGAAAGGAATCAAATTCAAGTGGTCGCCAGAATGCGAGGCTAGCTTCCAACTGCTAAAGGAGAAATTGACCACTGCTCCTGTGCTCGCAGTCCCAGAACCCCACAAGGAGTACGTAGTCTACACTGACGCGTCCAAGATCGGGTTAGGGTGTGTATTGATGCAAGACGGGAAGGTGATAGCTTATGCATCCCGACAGCTTAGACCACACGAGCTCAATTACCCTACCCACGATCTGGAGTTAGCTGCCGTCGTACACGCCTTAAAAATCTGGAGACACCACCTCTACGGAGTTCGGTGCGAGATCTTCACAGATCATAAAAGCCTCAAATATTTCTTCGAGCAGAAGGATCTCAACATGAGGCAGAGGAGATGGCTTGAACTAGTAAAGGATTACGATTGTGGTATAAACTACCATCCAGGTAAGGCCAACGTAGTAGCCGACGCCTTGAGTCGTAAAACATCTTCGAAACTGGCTTATCTCCTCACTCGAGAGACGGAACTCATAAAGGAGTTCAGTAAAATGAACTTAGAAGTCCTACCACCCTCTGAGACCGTAGAAGGAATCCTTGCTACTCTAGTAGTCGAGCCCGACTTACGGAACAGGATTCTGGAGGCACAAAGGACAGACGAGGCTTTAGAAAGGATCAGACTCCAAGTGAGAAGGAACGAAACCCCGAATTATCAGGAAGGAGCCGATAATGCCATCACTTTCGAGGGAAGGCTATGTGTCCCGAATGATCCAGAAATAAAGGAGATAATCATGAGTGAAGCGCATGACACTCCCTATACCGCTCACCCCGGGAGTACAAAGATGTACCGTGACCTGAAGAGGAAATTTTGGTGGGAAGGGATGAAACGAGACATAGCGTCCTTCGTGGAAAGATGTCTGGCTTGTCAGCAAGTCAAAGCACTACACCAGCGACCCTATGGGAAGCTACAACCTTTAGAAATCCCGGAATGGAAGTGGGAGCACATCGCTATGGACTTTGTGACTGGATTGCCTAAGTCCAAGCGTGGAAACACCTCTATCTGGGTGATTGTAGATAGACTTACGAAATGTGCTCATTTCATACCAATAATGATCACCTACGGATCAGATAGGCTAGCCCAATTGTACGTCCGCGAGATCATACGTCTCCACGGCGTACCAGTATCGATCACCTCAGATAGAGACTCGAAATTCACATCCAGATTTTGGATGAGCCTGCAAAAAGAACTAGGCACTAGACTGAACTTCAGTACTGCCTTCCACCCACAGACTGACGGACAGTCAGAAAGAACGATTCAAACCCTAGAAGATATGTTAAGAACTGTGGTTCTCGACAGAGGTGGGAGCTGGGAAGCAGTACTACCATTGATAGAATTTGCCTACAACAATAGCTACCAGGCAACCATAGAAATGGCGCCGTACGAAGCCCTGTACGGAAGAAAGTGCCGATCGCCGCTTTATTGGGATGAAGTCGGCGAGCGAGCAATAGTGGGTCCCGATTCTGTCAGTGAAATGATAGAAATTGTCCGTCAAATCCGAGGGAGAATTAAGGAAGCCCAAGATAGACAGAAATCCTATGCCGACACCCGCAGAACTGAACTACAATTTGAAGTGGGGGATAAAGTCTTCTTGAAAGTGTCCCCGTCTAAAGGAATCATTAGATTCGGTGTTAAGGGAAAACTGAGACCCCGTTTCGTAGGACCCTACGAAATCTTGCAAAAGATAGGATCGGTAGCTTACCGACTGGCGTTACCACCGAGCTTTGGGAACGTGCATAACGTTTTCCACGTATCTCAACTCAGGAAATACGTGTTTGACCCAAAACACGTTATTCACCAAGAAGAGATGATTCTTAACCCCGACTTGAGCTATGAGGAGAGACCCGAAGCTATTTTAGACAAGAAGGTTCAACAGCTCCGAACCAAGTCGATAAATCTAGTAAAAGTATTATGGAGGCACCATGGGCAAGAAGAAGCCACATGGGAACTCGAAGATAAGATGAGAGAAAAGTACCCAGAGATGTTTGGTGAGAATATGCAAATTTCGGGACGAAATTTTTAGTAAGAGGGGTAGGATGTAAAGACCCGCTCTTTTCGTTAGACCCATTTGTGTCCAATACGTA
>JAPKLX010002075.1:0-15504 GCA_026898415.1 Leonotis leonurus | reverse complement strand
TCACGCGCCGGGACTCTGCCGGGAAGGGCGGAGGTCGGGGTGTGACAATACCGTATTCACGGTATACCGATTTTTGCGGTACGGTATCATACCGTACCGAAAAGTTTCGGTACGATATCGGTATGAATTTTAGCGATACCACGGTCTACCGAATTATACCAAACTTTAGGTATATACCAAAAATTCGGTATTTGTCGAACTTTCGGTATATACCGAAATACCGAACATCCGGTATACCAATTTTTTTTATTTTTTTTTATTTTAATTATATATTAATTTTATTTCTATATTTGATTAACATTAATATTAAAATAAAAATTAATTTATTATATTAATGATATACTACTATAGAATAATATTGCAAATACAATATATATATATATATATATATTTTCTTCTTTTTAATATTTTAGTAATTAGAGTAAAAGTAAATATACCAACAAAGATAATAATTGTATTATATTTTTATGTAATATTGTTGCAAAAATATTTGTTAAAGGTGTACTCATATAATCAAATAATTTTAATTTGATTCAGATATATGTTCGAATATTCATATTTCTATTTAATATTTTATGATTCCAAATTCAAATGTGGGAAAAATGATTCCATTAATATTTAAATACAAATAAAAGTTTATGAATTATGATTATATATTCGAATACTTATATATTCATATATGATAATTGCTATTTCATATCGTATGTGTATTATGTATATATATTCATATTAAAAATTGAATCAATTGAATACTTTCAAATATCATTATCAAATCAAATAAAGTAGTTGTATATATATTCATATTAAAAATTGAATCTAATTGAATACTTTCAAATATATTACTTGAAACTAAATTAATTTAACATTTACATGTTTATATGTCTTAGGTGTTGGAGTTTTAGACTAGGTAAACTATTTTGAAGATGTTTTGTTTGAATGAACTTCTATTATACAAGTTATTTAGTTTTTATTGAAACTTGTATTTTTTTGCTTATGTGTTGGAGACTTGGAGTTTCAAGCTAAGGAAACTATTTTAAAGTTTGAATAGTTCATTATGATTTTTGTTTATGTGTTGGAGATTGAATTATTCATATTGTTGGATTGAATGTTGCCTATTAAGATTTCGATTATTTAAAATTTGTTGGCAAATTTTTTTTTTTTTGTTAAAATTTATTAGTGAGTTATTATTCAGTATACCCGTAAAGTTTCGTTATGAACAGTATACCGTGAAATTTCGGCATGAAACGGTATGCCGTGAAATTTCGGCATGAAACGGTATGCCGTGAAATTTCGGCATGAATGGTATACCGAAAACTCGGTATGACATACCGAAAGTTCAGCACGGTAACGGTATCGACGATTGGCATACCGAAATTTCGGTATACCGAACATGTTTGGTACGGTATCGGTATACCAATTTTCATACCGTATTTTTCGGTATAATATACGGTATGTCAAAATATTTTCGGTATGCCGTACCGACCCACCCCTATATTTAGGAGCCAAAATAAAATGTAAAGAAAAAGAAAACCTTTATTTATTAGTACCAACAATAATGAATTTTAACCGAAAGGGTTAACAATCAAAACCTAACAAAATTAAAAACTTAATCTCTTGACTAGTGCAGTGAACCTTTTTCTGAAACATTGTTTTTAGATATCAACTATAATAAGTTAATATCAACCCACATCACAACACAACATAATACGATATTTATCTTATTATCATATAATTAAAAATATATTTTAGACTTAAAATTAGATATTAAAATTTACATTACAGACAAAATTAAAAATTATTACTCAATATAATTTGGATTATACATTTCGGAAAATATTTTTCTGAAATGTGTTATAAATTTAAATGGAATTATCTTTTCACTTACCCAAAATCAAAATCTTCTAAAAATTGAATATACAAAATATATGAGTCAGAAATAGATATACTTAAGAACCAACCTATATTTTCTAATTATACCATATAAAATATCATGATAAATACTAAAATATCAAAGGAATCATAAAATTTAAAAACTATAAACATTTAATTAAAATATTATACCATAGTTTTTAAAAATAAAGTAAAAAAAAATAATGATATATTAAATATTTAATAAAAATGATTGTATTATACAAAAATAAAGCAATTTTTAATATGATTATATTTTTAAAAATAATTTAAATTTTAAAGTAATTAATAAAATTTATTTTATAATATTAATAAATATGGCTTAAAATTTGAACTGTGATAAATAGGGATGTCCATTTGACCCGAAAGTGCATGTTGGTCCGAACATGAACTCAAAACTTAAGAGGGTCAAGATTGAATATTTATGATCCGAAATATATTTTAACACAAATGGGTTGGATCAAAACAACTTGAACTTGATAGAGTTAGCTCGAAAATCGAGTGGGTTCACCCAATTAACTGAATGAAAAAATAAAATAATTATTATTTGCATAATATATTTGATATTCTATGAAAAAAATGTATGTATCATACCAATAAATTAATTAATAACTTAAAAAAATAATTATCACACAATTTTGTACAATATCATTACCTTTTATTTATTCATATTGAAATTTAATATTTAATTATGTTAAATTTTTTAATTTATTTTTTACAATTTATATTATATATTTTAAATATAAAATCATAACAAATATACATATGTTAAATAATTTTATAAATATTATACTCCCTCTGTCCCGCCCACGTTTCCTTCTTGGGATGTTCCACTAAAAGTGGCTACTTTTCCGAAAAGAAAAAAAATTTACCTTTAAAATATCTCTCTCCTACTTTTTTAAAACACAATACTTTATTATTTTAATCTCCATACTGGATTGGCCGCATTTAGGGGGATAGAAAGAATAGTTTATCATTGACCCATTGAGCTAACTCGAAAACCAAAAATTTAAATTTAGGATCATAAATTTTCAATATAAAAAAAACTTCAATCCAATATAATTCAAACCGAATAAACTAATAATCTGATTGAATTAGATAATAATCGAATGAGTTGACTGGATTCACATTCAATGATAATCTATTATATTATAAAAATGCAGTTTCTAATACAATAATTTGGCGCCACAATTTTTTGTTGACAGTTAAATTTAAAAAAACGTGTGTAACAAATATCATTATTTTTTGAAGTTTTTTCTGCACTTACACCCTTTAAAAAAACGTGTCAAACATATATTTTTTTCATTAATTATTTTTTAAATTTTTTTTGCTGCATACCACCACAATTGACAAAAAACAAATTTTCTTAATGATGAAACAAATATTAGCTATAAAACCACGTATACATTAATTTTATGAAGTAAAATCCAATTATTTATTAAAATTATAGCCGTTTTCTTTTTTAAACTAATAAGATGAAGCATATATTAGCTATAAATATGTTTATTCAATAATTGCTAACGGTACACCCAATTGATGAATCAATTCTTATCCATTTGGACAATTTGGTACAATCCATCATTTGATACTAAAATAATTTCTTCATCCGTTCATTTAAAATTTACATACTTGAGTTCGGCACAGATTTTAATGAATGATTTAAACGTGTTGGAAATGAAATAAGAGTCCACAATATTTATTAATTAAATATGTGTATGTGAGTAAAAGAAAAGTTAATGATTGATTCATAAATAAATTAAATAAGTTATGAGTGGAATGAGGGTCACACATTATTTTATAATTAAATATAAAATGTGAATGATTATAAAGTTAATATGAGTCCAACAATACGAATATAATTATTAAAAATTGTTGGGAACCCCACAAGTTTATATTGTTTTAATGATGCAATTCGAAACAACACTTAGTTAAATATTTTGTCTTAAAAATAATTGTAATTAATGTCATCTGTTAAGGAATAAGCTAACATATAAAAGGAGCAGATAGTACAGTTTTCACTATCTGTATTATTCTTTGTAAAAGCATTCCTGGACACATTAATTATAAATGTTCTACTAGATTAGTGTTTATCACAGCGATCTGTTACTAGTTTAAAATACAGGTAGCTGTCACTACTTATGTGGTATTTTTGTTTTATGATCTACATGTTTTGATCTTAGCCTTTACATCTGTTCATTTCTTATTCACTGCTCCCCAAGAAAGAAAAGACGGCGAGCTATGAAGACTACAGCGAGCTGTGTGAAGGGATGCTATCAACAAATGATAATGGAACAGATCATGATTCACTACCTGTCCATTCTTATTACAAGAAAGAAAACAGCAAGCTGTGAAGAACACAGCGAGCTGTGTAATGAAGACCAAGTCTTTCACAGCGAGCTGTGTACTAAGTCCTGTGTTTCAATAAAGCAGGAAGCAGACAGTGGTCAACAACAGCTAGTACTCAACAAAACATGACAGTGAGTAATCTTGGCCACAACAGCTAGTGACCAAGTATTTGACAGCGAGTACTCATGGATTTACAACAGCAAGTGAATCAAGACCTTGCCAACAGCAACTAGAACTCATGTTTGCAAAGGTACAGCGAGCTGCTCATATCAAGAAGGAACAGCGAGCTGTTCATATCAAAAGAAACGAAGAGCACATGTTCAAACCAACAGCGAGAGGAAACTCTTCTTATCATTATGGTGGACTGCCGACTTACCTAAATTAGTCATAAGTCATCCACTCAGTGTGTTGTCACATCAACGGTATGTTTTAAGGAATGATGTACAAGATTTTCAAATATCTCTGTATGGTGAATCATTACCAGTATGGCAATACATTGGGAAATCGCGTGATAGGTGGTAACAACTCTCATATGGCCGCGCGTGCATCAACAACTCTGACATGCATTTAATGCCGCCATTAATGCGTTGAAAATAGAGGTCATCGTCTCCAACGGATAGTTTCTTCATTGAGGCTATAAATACCACCTTCACTTCCAGAAAGAGGGACGAGAATTCAAGCAATCAAAGCCTAAACTCTGCTCAAATATCTTCAAAGCTCTCATCGTTCTAAACACTCCACCTACGAATTCTCTGAGTGTTCATCAGTTGAAGATTACTTTCTGGAAATTTGTTCTTACATTATTAAAAGTTCAGGATCTAGTTTTGATCAAAAGGTTGTATTGTTTTAGATTGTAGTTTTCAATCTAGAAGAAGTGTAATCACAAGTATTTATCTAGTGTTGATAAAGCTTGTGGCTCGTACTCAACGAGTAAAAAGAAAGGAGACATTAGTTGATTTCGATCTAGTTTTGATCGAACCGTGGACGTAGGGAAAGTTTATCCCGAACCACGTTAACTCTTGCGTTCTTTACTTTCTGTTTTACTTCATACACATCTTCTTCATAATTGTATCAAACTTGTTTATCTCTAATCTATTGGTTAAGAAAACGTTTTTCAACAAAAGAGCATTAACCACCGAATTCCGCACACAACATTAATCAAGATTAACTTGTTCAAGTTTCTCTTATTAACTGTTACTTTACACTTAAGGTATACTTGAGCTAAGCTGACTCTTCTTGATACGAAGAATCTTCTTGCTAATACAAAGCCTTCTTATATTCTAAGATTGCTTAAACCTTATCTATCAAAAACAAAAACAAGAAAACCTAAAAAGTTTGAATTGGTGTATCCCCCCCCCCATACACCAAACTAGCTCTTTCAGGACCAACAAGTGGTATCAGAGCAGTGGTTCATTTTGACCATTGTATCTGTTAACACAGGAGGTTTACTCTGTGTGGTCTTCTTGAATAGATCTTTGAAAATCGTTTTCACTGCATAAAGCACTTGCATTATACTAATCATCTATCTTATTCATGGAAGGACAGATGGTTCGTGCGTGCGAAGATTTTTCTATTGCAGGATATGAAGATTGGAGCTTTAGACTCGAGATGTGTCTTAGGGCGCATCATATCAAGATGTGGTCAGTAATCACAGATGGACCAATCAAGATAATGCACAAATATTCGGCTGAAATCAAAGATGGTACAGGACCAACTCCAACTGTCGATATAGTTGAAAAAGAGAAGGATATTAATGATTACACAACCGAAGAAAAGAAAGAAGCTGGCTTAGATGACTATGCCAAAGGCTTAATCTCAAGCACAGTTAGAGGCATCTATCTGGCCAAAATTCGACGTCTCAAATCTGCAAAAGAAATGTGGGACGTGCTTAGAGACATCAGTATGGGATCGGACGTGATTCAAGAAAACAAACTGTCCATTGCGTGTAATAAATATGAAGAGTTCAAAATGAAGCCAGGAGAGACGGTAGCTCATATGAAGAACAGATTCACTGAGATTATAATTGAGATAACTGCCATCGACAAGAACAAGTATACTCAACGTGAGATGAATCTCAAAATCATTCGTGCTCTACCTGCCAACTGGGAGATATACTCGGCAATGCATCCCATGATGCCAGAGTTCAACTCTTTAACCACAGATTCTCTTTTTGATTTACTAACTGGAAATGAATACGAAATTAATCGTATTCATGGATCTACTAACCCCTCGTCTAGCAAACCATTTGTTGCAGGGAACAAAGATAAAGAAACTGCTTTCAAGGCAAAGCTAAAAGAAAAGGAGATAGTGAAGAAATCTCAACCTGTTGTCATAGTAAAAGACTCATCAACATCAGAAGATGAAGACTATCCCTCAAAGAACTATTTTGAGGAATACTCTCTTATGGCTCAAAGATTTTAACGAATGGAATTGAGAGCGAACAAGTACAAACGTCTATACAAGGACAATAATCGAAGCTTCAAAGGAAGAGATCGACCTGGAGGTCGACCCGATAGGAAGAATGAGGTAAAACCAACTTCCTATGTTAAAGCTGACCTGTCCGAATACTCTTGTTTTAAGTGTGGCAGGAAAGGACATTTCAAGACGGACTGTCCAGACATTACTCAGGCTGAGAGAGAAGAGTTAAGAAGCAAACGCGATTAAAAGCTCAAGGAGCAACGCAAGGCAATGATTGCTGAAGAACAATCTGCTCCCAAACACTTCTCCGACAGCTCAACCGAAAATGACGAAGCATTTGTGGCAAACGAACTTGACCTTGAATGGGATGAATGCCTCATGGGCCATGACAATGGACTAGACAACCTCGAGGTAAATTGTCAAGATTCTATTTCTTCTAATCATCCTATTTATGATTCTGGTAATGAAGAAGAAGAAGAAGAGGTAGAAGAAGAGGACGACCTGTCCATGGAAGATTTCTCTAAGTTAATGGAAGATTATGCAAGGTTGAACAAGATGTTCAAACACGCTATTAAAGAAAACGGAAGAATGGCTAACACCATACAAGAAATGAAGAAAGTAAGTGCTTCATTCAATGATAGAGAGAAGGCAATGCTTTTGCAGATAAAGAACAAGAGTGAAGAAGTCTACGCACTTAATGCTAAAATCTCGGATTTGATTGAAAGAGAATCGTCGGCCAACAACAAGGCGGAGAATTTTGGTGTAATGCTTAATTATTACATCCACAAAAAATCAGACAGAGTTCATCTCATCAATGATATGCAAAGGAGATCGTCAGATCATGGAGGACTTGGATTTGATGGAGTTGACAAAGGTCCACCTAAAAGAAACTTTGTCAAGGAGAAGGGAAAAGACAAAGTAGTAAACCTCAACAATAATGCTAGACAGCCGCAAGCAATCTTGATCAAGGATCAAGGACAGCGACAACAAAGGTTCACTACACAAGGAATTGGTTTTCAACAAAGAAAACCACCTGCTCAAAGGTTAAATCAACCTGCTCAACAGTACAACCATCAGCGAGCTCCTCCGCCATTTAACCAGAGAAAACCTGTCTACCATCATCAAAGACAGGAAGCTCATCAACAGCGACCTGTTCCCCTACACCATAGAAGACAACAGCCAACTGCTAATACCAAATCTCAATCGACCATACCACCTGCTCCAAGGAAACACGCTGCAACAACACAACCATCTGCCAAACGGAAACAGATAGTATACATCGACTTCAGTGGCAGACAGATCAGACCATCTCAGAATGTGACTATAGTTAGACAAATTTGGGTTCCAAAAGGAACCATGTCTACTAACAAAGCACCCTCATTCAGTAGGGTAGCTAAATAATTGTTCATTGCAGGATAGGAGATCGTTGAGAAGAACGCGCACAGCTCGAGGCGCAGTATGGATACTTGATAGCGGATGCTCTAAACATATGACGTACTGCAAAGACTTGTTAACCAACTACAAGGAATGCAGTGGACCAACTGTTACCTTTGGAGGAAACTCAAAGGGTTATACAAAAGGTTATGGTGATCTCCAAGTTGGTAACACCACTATTCTTAATGTTTCATATGTTGAGGGACTAAATCATAATCTATTTTCTATTAGTCAGTTCTGTGCTAATAATAAGAAAGTAGTATTTACAGCTAACAAGTGTTTAGTCAAGAATTTGGAAGGAGAAGAGATTCTTCTTACCGGGATTCTGCAGGACAGGTTATATATTGTGCAATGGGACGAACAGATTGAAACATGCCTTATGACAAAGTCAAATGCAGAAACCAGCTGGTTATGGCATAAACGACTAAGTCACTTAAACTTCAAGTCCATCAACAAGCTGGTGAAAAACAACCTGGTTGAAGGTCTACCTGCTCAAGTCTATGATAAAGATCATGTGTGTGAAGCTTGCCAAGCAGGAAAACAAACGAGAGCCTCATTTCCATCTAAGGCAGCTCACTCCACCTCAAGAAATCTAGAGCTTCTTCACCTTGACCTTTTTGGACCTGTATCTCCATTAAGCGTAAACGGTAGAAAATATACTCTCGTAATTATAGATGATTTCTCTAGATTTACATGGGTTATTTTCATGTACAAGAAAAAGGAGACATTGGAAAAGTTGCCCGACCTGCTGAACAGATTATCAAATCAGAAAGCAACCTCCATTGTCACAATTAGGTCTGATCGAGGAACCGAATTTATCAATCATATGATTGAAGCTTACTGCTCAAAGATGGGAATTCAACATCAAACATCAGCTGCTCGCACACCTCAACAAAACGGAATCGTGGAAAGGCGTAACAGATCACTTAAGGAAGCAGCTCGAACAATGCTCAACGAAATCAATCTTCCTAAGAAGTTCTGGGCGGAAGCAATAAACACAGCATGCTATACGCAAAATCGTTCTGTCATCACTCTACGCCACGGAAAAACTCCATACGAACTATGGAATAACAGGAAGCCTCGAATAACTTATTTTCGATCTTTTGGATGTAAGTGTTACATTCACAACAATGGGAAAACACAATTAAAAACATTTGATAGCAAAACTGATCAAGGAATTTTCTTAGGATATTCTGACATCAGTAAAGCCTATCGTGTTTTTAATAAAAGGACCCTTGTTGTGGAAGTAACTCCGCATGTTGTTTTTGATGAATCTACTTTTGAGGTTTCAGGAACAGATTGTACTCCCTCAAAGGATGAATGTTCACCTACAACATTGAGAAACTCCACAGATCAACTAATTGAGGATATACTTCTTTGGAGTCCACGAAAAGAAGGAGAAGAAGAAGAGAGCATTGATAAACCTGCTGGAGATACACCACAGCAAGGGGGAACAGATGGACAACTTACAAATCAAGAGGGAACACATGAAGGGGGAACACTAAAACATGACCAACCATGTGTTGATGAACAAAACACTCAATCTCCCTCTCTCTCTACTCAACAGCCATCTGTTCAACAATTGGTAAATGAAGTATCAAGCATTGATTTAAATTCTAACAATCTCTTTGATATACATATCACAGATCATCCAGAATTCGACAATCCACCTGATGAACTAGAAATCGAAGTAACAGAAGAAGAAATGAAAAGGCGAAGAAGATGGGTAGACAGCCATTCATCAGATCTCATTGTTGGGAACCCAACAGATAAAGTCAAGACAAGAAGAATGCATGGTGAAAGTGCATTACTAAGCTGCTATCTGTCTCATACAGAACCCAAAGACGTGGACGAAGCCTTACAAGATGCTGACTGGACTAATGCCATGCAAGAAGAGCTAAATGAGTTTAAAAGAAATGATGTATGGTATTTAGTGGATCGACCTAGGCATCAGGGTGTGATTGGAGTTAAATGGATTTACAAGAACAAGAGAGATGAAACAGGTGAAGTGGTGAGAAACAAAGCAAGGCTAGTCGCTAAAGGATATTGCCAACAGGAAGGGATCGACTTTGATGAAACATTTGCTCCTGTTGCACGACTAGAAGCTATCAGATTGTTTCTGGCCTATGCTGTATATAAACGCTTCAAAGTATTCCAGATGGATGTAAAAAGTGCATTCCTAAATGGAATCTTAGAAGAAGAAGTTTATTTGGAGCAGCCACCTGGTTTTGAAGAAGGAAATGAAGACAAGGTGTACAGATTGATCAAAGCCGTATATGGTCTAAAGCAAGCTCCTAGAGCTTGGTATGAGACTTTGTCCACCTTCTTGTTACAATCTGGATTCAAGCGAGGATCAGTGGATAAAACTTTATTCACAATCAAAGTCCAAGATCATATCCTTTTAGTTCAAATTTATGTTGATGACATTATTTTTGGATCAAAATGTGAATTCCTTTGTAACAAATTTAGCAAGCTCATGCAGGAAAAATACAAGATGTCCATGATGGGAGAAATGAATTTCTTCCTAGGACTACAAGTCAAACAATCCTCTGATGGGATCTTAATCAATCAATCAAAATACATCAATGATCTCATCACAAAATATTGAGTAAAAGACAGCAAACCAGCAAAGACGCCAATGCATACAAATGGACAGATTGGTCCAGATGTACTTGGAAAAGCAGTTGATTCAAAACAGTATCGTGGTATTATCGGATCTTTATTATATTTAACTGCTAGTCGACCTGATATTACTTTTGCTGTTGGTGTTTGTGCTAGGTACCAAGCAAATCCAAAAGAGTCTCACATGGAAGCAGCTAAAAGAATACTAAGATATCTCAAGGGCACAACAGAAATAGGATTATGGTATCCATGTGATGAAAATTTTGAACTAACTGGCTACTCAGATTCTGATTATGCAGGTTGCAAGCTAGATAGGAAATCAACATCTGGCACTTGCCAATTTCTTGGAAACAAACTCATATCATGGTTTTCCAAGAAACAAACATCAGTTGCAACCTCAACAATAGAAGCAGAGTACATGGCAGCAGGGAGCTGTACAGCACAAATTCTATGGCTAAAGCAACAACTCAAAGACTATGAAGTCAACATGGAAACGGTTTCCATATTTTGTGATAGCTTGAGTGCTATAGCCATCACCCAAAATTCAGTACTCCACACTCGCTGCAAACATGTTGATGTTTGACATCACTTCATACGCGACCACGTAGAAAGAAAGAACATCAAAATAGAGAAAATTCATACGGAAGTGCAGCGAGCTGATATTCTCACAAAAGCATTGGCAGAAGACCGTTTTAAAATGCTATGCGGAAAATTAGGACTCGTTAATCTAAACGAAGGTACAAGTGTAAACAACAGATTGTAAATGGTACAAAACAATCAGTTGTTACACTCTTTAAAAAGCTTCTCATCTTGATCAACAGTTTGACAAAGTTTGTCAAAACAGATAGCGATGAATCATCAACAGCGAGCTGCTGTAAAAATTCATCAATCTGTTACAAGGACATTTAAATTTTTTTCTAACTGCTTGTCTTCAACACTGATTATCTAGATGCTTTTTATTTCACTATCTGTTCATAATAACAGCGAGCTGTTATGATCAATCAAGGGGGAACAGCTAGAAGTTTTTCTTCCAAATCACTGTGAAAGAAATCATCAACAGCGAGCTGTTGGTTTAAGAACAAACTGTTAATAATCAGATATCACAATCTGTTGGAACCAACAAGCTGTTCAACAAAGGCAAACGATTTCACAAGTCAACAGTGAACTGCACTACAACAAATTCACTATCTGTTGGCTTCAACCAAGGGGGAATTAAATTCATTTTATTTATTATTGCTTTTACATATTTATGACTAATGAGTGATATTCAATTAAAATTAGTTCAATCGACGAAAATGTCAGATAAAGTGAGGGAAAAAGGAAGCGCATTTAATGAAATGGACCTCGGTTCTAGCATCGAGGCAATGATGTGACCTTTTGGATGACCAAAACGGTGGCGTACGACATCCGATTGAAGTTGAGCGGGAAAATACTTATCTAAGGGAGTAATCTCAACCGTAGAATAAATGCTTTTTTAAATAAATTAAATTCGTGCGTTGATTAATTTCTTATATATATGTGTGTTGAGTTCACTGCTATCATCTTTACTCATTCTAGTCTCACAAGTCGCCATTGTTGAACACCGAAGCTTTCTGCAAATCCAAAATCTTACCCTTTTTTTTTCAAAGCATCACTCAAAGCTCTTTTCTAAAATGACTAACTCCGACGCTAGTACCTCACCATCCAAAGTTGATTCACCTATTTCTGCATCTCAAATGCTTCATACAATCGAAGCTCGTCTTTCTCCTGAACCTAGAGCAATACTAGATCATCATGGATTCACAGTCCTTGATGACTTATTTGAAAAGATTCAAGCATGCTCAGGTTGCAATTTGTGTTTAGGACTACATGAACTAGATTTCAGTTTGTTTTATTTTTGATATGCTCGTATATATGAAGTTTCATCATTCATTCTCTTCGTTTATAAAAATCTACAAAATCTCAAGTTTCTAGCATGATCTGGACTGATAATACATAATTTTATGTTAATAATGTTTCAAATAGCTTGAATATGTTTCACTGTTCATCACATGGTTTATCGCCTGAAAACATGCTGTAAGTGTTCACTTAAATGCCAAAATAACTAAAACACTATCTGTCCTAAACACTATCTGTCTAAATGTCTCGCTGTTGCTTCACATGTTCATCTTGAACAGCGAGCTGTTTACCCCTATTATTCATTTCTAACCCAACATTTTGTGAATTTGGTTAGGATTTCACAAAATAATCACCAAGGAACCAAGATTTTACCTTCCTCGCCAAGTGGCATACTTTTACTGCACATGGATGGAGGAGGAAAACGAAGAATACACAGTTGAGATTCGTACGGAAAAAGGAGAGAATACACGCTCATCTGTACTTGATATGATTCTTCATACTTATAATCTGGTGGATGAAGGGGAGTTGCTGGAAAACATCACACACCAGCAGATAGTGGAAACAGTAAACAGGATAGTAGCAAAACCGATGAGATGGGACGGGAAGGCATTCAATAGGGGTATAATGCTACCTGTCTATAGACTACTGTTGGATTATGTACAGCGAGTGTTCCTAGGACATCAAGGAACGTTTGATGCAGTTACTCCAATAAAGTTGAGAATTATGACTGCTGTGCTGCTCAATCTGGACATCAACTGGAGCAGGGCGCTGATGAAATTAATAGTTGATGAAGAGAAACAGGTTGACTTGAAACAGAATGAGAATGGAGAGTGCATTCACTTGAATGTCAAACGACCTCTTCGTTTGTCCACTAAAATAAGCACAATCATTGATGGCTTCTTCAACAAAGATACATGGAACAGATCGATTGAGTTTAGCCAAGATGCTATTTTACCCAAGTCAAGACATCAGGTGGAGATGTCTCTTGGAATAGCGGCACAGATTTTTGGAAAAGTAACGGATGAATCACTGAGAGAGGAAATGATTATTGTTGGAAAATCCAACAGTGAGTGGGAGGTCCCTGCTAAAAAGGCAAGGACAGTGGGTGAAGCAGCGGCAGCACAGGCCGCTGTTGAAAAGCAAAGAAAAAGGAAAGCAGCTGGTGACGCTGGACTAGCTGCTGAGAAAAGGAAGAAGACAGCCAAGGCATCACCTGTGGCGGTCAAGGAGAAGATAGCTACAAAGGCCAAACAATCAAAACCAACAGCGAGACAACTCATTGATGAGTTAGATGAGACAGATCACGATGAAACCATACATAATGTTGAACCACTCAACACCATTTTTCCAACACCTCAACCACCACCAATCCAAGAAACAAGAATGCCCGCTGTTGCCATTCATGTTGAGTCCAAGCAGCCCGCTGAAACTTTGGACGAGACTCTACAAAGCGCCCACATGCTGCATGAACAGATGAAGGAGGCGGCGGCACTATCTGTGGAACAGATGATGCCAGGAATTTCACTCACTCCTTCCACAATGGAGATGGCACAAAAGCTTCAAGTCTACATCAACATCCGAGATAGTCCATTCTATATACTTGACGCCATCTTCAAGCTGTTTACAATCAGTGACCTAAAAATTCAAGAAAATAAGCTCATAGCTTATTTTGGTTTTATTGACATTTCCGATGCACGCAAATACTTCCGATCTTATGTGCTTACTAAAATGAAAGAGGAGGCAGCTGTGCTTAATATTGATCTTGCTCCATTCTACACAAATGAGCAAGATCTGTATGATCTAGCTGTTGATTTTCAATCTGCTGATTTTTCATCTGCCGTGGTGCTTGCTAAGCCATCTGTCAAAGATGTGGAGAAAGAAGCACAGGCAAGGGTTGAAACAATAATAGTGGATGAGGGAAACAGGGAGGATGAAGCAGCGTTTACAGCAAAGAAGGCACAAGAAGTTGAAAACCAAGAACAGCTACAGGCAGCTGTGGAGAAAGAATTTCAACAAACAAAGGCAAAATTTGATGAAACCCTCAAATCACTCTCTGTTGATTTAAACTCAAAAATAGATGCTCATCAGAAGGAGTTTAATGTATACAAAGACAAAAGTGACAGTGAGCTGTCCAACCTCAAGAAAGAAACAGTTGCTGAATGCGAGAAGAAACTGATGGCAGCTGGTGAACTAATGTGCAAAACAGTGAGAGAGGGAGTGGAAAAACAGTTTTTAGATATGGAAAAGACCACAATTCCATCGGTGATCAAGAAAGTACTCCCTGCTATGCTCAACGAACAGTTGCCTGCACAGGTCAAAGGGATACTACCTGCTCAAATCACTGCTCTCAAACTTGCTTCCAAGGATGATGCTTTGCAAATTCAACATTCCATCAAAGAAATGAAGAAGCTGAACAGCGACCTGTTTGTGAAGCAAGAAGCATTTGCACTTGGCTCAAGTAAAAAGATGGATGAAGTCACTGGAAACATCACTATCTGTCTTCAACACAAAGAAGACATGGAGAAGAAATACAACGAAATGAAAGAAGAACTTGCTTCCCTCAGACTCATCATATCTAAGGATTTTGATGATGTCGAAAAGGGGGAAGGAAAGGTAGAAAAGAAGGCAAAACAGATAGTGGTTGTGAAGAAGAAACCTGCTCCTGCTGCTCGCTCTAAAAAGTTAAATCCCAAAGAAGCAGCTGAGAAGAGACAGATGCAAAAGGAAAAGGAAGAAAAAGAAAGGAAATTGAAAGATGAGGCAGATGCTAAAGCAGCAGCAAATAAGAAAGGAAAAGGAGCATACAACGAAGAAGACTTAACTGCGGATATGGTGATTGCTGGCTACAAGAATGATGAGATAGAAAATGAAGAATGTCGAAAGCTGTTTATAGCAGAT
>JAPKLX010000802.1:0-42751 GCA_026898415.1 Leonotis leonurus | reverse complement strand
ATCAAATAAGATTCTGCTCCAATTAACCGGTAGGTTAAGCACGACAGAAGCGAGAATCTTGAACTTCTCGGGAGTGACCTGGTTATAAGAGCCATTGTGGTTCAAGAAAATTCGTTGGACGAATTCAAAGACTATCTTGAATTCGGGTGCGAGTAGGGCTCTGTTGAACATCTTGTTTACGTAGCGGATAGGTACCACCATTACCATCTCCACTGCTTCCTGGAGTTGGGCTTCACTGATGTCACTCAGACTAAGACCTTCGTCCTTCATCTTGTAAACATTGTCAATAATGTTTAGAACGTTGTAAGTGGTGTTGCTAATGGTGCTACCCTTGCTAACCCGGATGGTTGCCTTGTTTCCACCTTTCTCTCCCTGCCATGAGAGATAAAATGTAGCTACTTGTTTGGCAAGAAGTGAACAGGGTGTGCAGTAACTATATTGTGAAAAACTATAATGAAATCAAGATAATATATGTGAGCACTTTCCTTCCATCAACGAAGTATAAGTGCTCAATACCAGTTTACAGAATATGATGTCCTATATCACAGTACAAGTGAGCATAACATGCAGATATGTAAAAAGGAACTTCTATACAGGTTTGAGAATTTTCAGAACAAACAAGATATACAGCAGTTAATAAGTAATAACATCTTATAAATAATAAACCTTTGCAGTGTCGAACAAGGTCGAAGGCCTTGTCCAGTTTATGAAAACCGAAGGTATCAAGTACTGCAAACAGATCTTGATGACTGTAGGGTTTCAAGAAATTCACTTGCTCAAGAAATGCAGAAGATTTCGGTGCCATTTTGGTAAAGACAGAGAGTTTCTCGAAAGAAAGAGTTGGAAGGTAGAAAATTTCGCTAAGTGTAGGAAGTTTTAAGAGTGGGTGATAGTTGAACAGCCTTATCAATTATATAAAAGAAAAGAAAGATAAGTAAGGTAATAATATAATTTAATATTCTTCCCTTTTTCAGCTTTTCCCGCCTTTCCAAAGTATAGACTTGCAGTCTATTACCGCCTCTATTTAGCGTATGATATACGCGCTTTTGATCGTGGGGATGTGGAGTGGCGCGTGTTGATTCATACTGTCAAGAGTACATCCTTTTCTTGATTTGGTAAATATCTCATTGATCACTATTCCCAAACATAGTATCAGAAATTAGATATATGGTATGATTAAGTTGATATAGTCGCCGTATATAGTTGATTTTCCCCCTTAACCAAGTAGTGGGATAAATTAATAAAAGATATTAATTAATATCCACGTGGCATTAAGTAATCTGGTCCAAATCGATCTTTCCAGCTGTTTGTTAATGCAATTGATCTGATTATGCCACTTTCAAATTTTGGAAATGAATCTTGTGTGATGATCTGCTAATAATTCCCGGTTGGAATTTAAACGATCTGATCATCAAGCTTCTATTTTGATGATCTGGTGACAATTCCCAGTTGGAATTTTGCATCGCCTGTTTTTATCAATCTTGTTTGTATCGATCTGGTTCAAGTTCCCTTTTGAACTTGATTTGATTTATGGTAATCTGGTCCTGTCTTCATGATTTAATAGTCCTAATTTACTACAAAGCATCTTGAATCTTTCTTCTGGTAATGCTTTGGTGAGAATGTCAGCTCTCTGGACTTCAGTGTGTATTTTCTCGTTCTGTACATGTTTTCTTTCACCATGATCTCTTATAAAATGATGTCTTACGTCCACATGTTTGCATCTGGTATGCAAAACAGGATTTTGTGTGATAGCTATAGCACTTGAGCTATCACAGAAGATGGGTATTTCCTTGACATCAATCTCATAATCTTTAAGCTGTTGTCTTAGGCACAGTATTTGTGCACAACAACTTCCAGCTGCCATATATTCTGCCTCTGTGGTTGATGTGGCAACAGATGTCTGTTTCTTTGAGAACCAAGAGATCAGCTTATTTCCTAAAAACTGACATGTACCAGATGTTGACTTTCTGTCCAGCTTACATCCAGCATAGTCTGAATCTGTGTATCCATTTAGCTCAAAGTTGTCTTCACATGGGTACCATAATCCTACATGGGCTGTTCCCTTAAGATATCTTAATATCTTCTTAGCTGTTTCCATGTGAGACTCTTTGGGATTTGCTTGATATCTTGCGCATACACCTACTGCAAATGTGATGTCAGGTCAACTGGCAGTTAGGTATAATAGTGATCCTATGATCCCTCTGTATTGTGTAATATTAGCTGGTTTTCCTTTTGGATCAGGTTCAATTTTCAAATTGGTCTGCATTGGATATTAACTGTTTTGCTGTCTTTCATCCCAAATTTGGTTAGCAGATCGTTGATGTATTTTGTTTGGTTAATGAAGATACCATCTGGTTCCTGCTTGACCTGAAAACCTAGAAAGAAACTCATCTCCCCCATCATGGACATTTGATACTTATTTTTCATAAGTTCAGCAAATTTCTCAAATAAATAGGTGGATTGAGATCCAAAAATGATATCATCTACATAGATCTATACTAAGAGGATATTTTCTTTAACTTTAATGATGAATAAAGTCTTGTCAACTGATCCTCTTCTGAATCCAGAATCTAGTAGAAATGTTGATAATGTCTCATACCAAGCTCTAGGTGCTTGTTTAAGACAATAGACTGCTTTTGCCAGTCTGTATACTTTCTGATTTGGGTCTGCTTCTTCAAATCCAGGTGGCTGTTCCACATATACTTCTTCTTCTAAGATACCATTTAGGAAGGCACTTTTGACATCCATCTGGTATACCTTGAATCGTTTGTAAGCAGCATATGCTAAGAATAGCCTAATGGCTTCTAGTCTTGCTACGGGTGCAAATGTTTCATCAAAATCAATGCCTTCTTGTTGATTATAGCCTTTAGCTACTAATCTAGCTTTGTTTCTGACTACTTCACCATTCTCATCCCGTTTATTTTTGAACACCCATTTTACACCTATGACTCCTTGGTGTTTGGGTCTATCCACGAGATACCAGACCTCATTCCTTTTGAACTCATTGAGTTCTTCTTGCATTGCTGTTATCCAATCTGTATCTTGTAGTGCTTCATGTGCATCAGATGGTTCAATGTGAGAGAGATAACAGCTTAACAGTGCACTTTCTCCATGCATTCTTCTAGTTTTCACACGATCTGATGGGTTCCCAACAATGTGTTCTGGTGGATGATCTTGTATCCATCTCCTTCTCCTGGTCATCTCTTCATCTGATATTTCAGGTTCAGGATGATTTGTTGGTTCCTCAAATTCAGGGTGTGATGTAGAAGATGATTGGAATGGATTCTAATTAGAATTTTCTTCTGGATTTAGATTTTCAGATTGATTATCTTCTGCAATGACTGTTTCATTGCTTGGTGATCTGTTTTCATCCAGATCATGTAGTGTTGTTCTCCCTCGCTGTATAACTTCTTCAGCAATAGGTGGAATGTAAATCTCTTCATCATCACTTTTTGAATTCCGGATAAGGATATCTTCAAGTAATAGTTCATTCATCCTTCTTGTAGTCATCTGGTTTTCTGTCTGTTTTTCATCTAGTGACCTGTACTCAACAATAGACTCATCAAAAACAACATGAGGTGTTACCTCTACAATATGAGAGTTCTTATTGTAGACTCGATATGCTTTACTAACATCAGAATATCCTAAGAATATTCCAGTGTCAGTTTTGCTATCAAAAGTTTTCAATTGAGATTTCCCATTATTGTGTATGTAACACAAACAGCCAATAGTTCGAAAGTAAGAAATCTTAGGCTTTCTGTTGTTCCAAATCTCATATGGTGTCTTTCCATGTCTAAGTGTGATAGATGATCTGTTTTGAGTATAGCAGGCTGTGTAAATGGCTTCTGCCCAGAATTTCTTTGGTAGATTGGTTGCGTTAAGCATTGTGCGAGCTGCTTCTTTTAGAGATCTATTTCTCCTTTCAACTACTCCATTATGTTGAGGAGTTCGAGCAACAGATGTTTGATGAGTGATCCCCATCTTATTGCAGTATGCTTCAATCTTTTGGTTGAGAAATTTTGTTCCTCGATATGTTCTGATAGAGATTATATTCATCTCCTTCTGCTTTGTGATCTTGTGTAGAAAGTCAGGGAGTTAGTCTAGAGTCTCTTTCTTCTTTAGCAAAAAGATGACCCAAGTGAATCTTGAGTAATCATCTATGATTACTAAAGTGTATTTCCTCCCATTTATGCTTAGAGGTTCGACTGGACGAAACAGATCTAAATGCAAAAGCTCCAGTATTCTTGTGGTTGAGTGAGCTGTTTTGCTTGTAAAAGATGATCTGGTTTGCTTTCCAGCTTGACAGGCTTCACATATATGATCTTTATCATATCCTTGATACTGTTTTAGTAACTAAACAAGTCTCGATCTGCTTTGTCCACTGGATAATATATAACCTGTCCTGTAGTTTACCGGTAAGGAGTATCTCATCTCCTTCCTTGTTCTTCACAAGACAATTGTTAGTGTCAAAGATGATCTAATTACCATTAGCACAGAATTGACTTACAGAAAACAGGTTGTGGCTAAGACCCTCTACATACGAAACATTAGTGATAGTGGTCTTGCCAACTTTTATGTTTCCATATCCTCTGGTGTACCCTTTTGAGTTGCATCCAAAGGTGACCTGTGGTCCTGGCTTCTCTATGTAATATGATAGTAGGTTCTTATCACATGTCATGTGCTTTGAACAACCACTATCTATGATCAAGATTGCTCCTTTTGCTATCTTGCTTCTTCTTTCGGTTTTCTGGTCCTGTAATTAATTACACTTAGCTACCCTTCAACGTTTGGGTGTTTGATTATTAGCAAATGTTCCCTTTCGAATCCAGAACATTTTTGGGTTAGGAACATAAATATAACAGGTAATGATATTTCCATCATCATCAATTTTAGATAAGGAGTGAATTTCAGATGGATGGAATCTCTCTATTCCATCGTTCTTATGACTCTTCTTGATAGGTAGTGTCCTGTTGACATTAGTTTTATGAGCACGATCTGTTTGACCGTACTGCCTATTGACTGTCTCTTTCATAATCATCTTTTGGGGATGACCTTTCTTGTTTTTCAAGTTTTTCACTTGATCTGGTATTTGTTTTCTCTCTGGTACAAAGTTTATGGTACTAGAAGATTTTCCTGAGTGGCCTGGATATCCTAATCCAGATGTGCCCTGTTGTTGCAGGTTGATTAGCAACTTAGCACATTCATCACTCTTGTAAATCATTTCTTTACCTTTCTTTATCTTCTCTTCAGCAACATTGTTCCTATTGATGAGATCTTTAACTTTTGAATTTAAAGAGTGGATCTCACTTTTCTTTCCCTTGATCTGTTCTTCCAGATCAGCTATTTGAGCAACAAATTGAGTGTTGGCTGTGCTCAGTATCTCTTCTGATTTCTTCAATCTGTCATTTTCTTCTACAACTTCTCTAAACAATCTCTTAATGCTTGAGTAGCTTTTGAACATTTCATTTACTTCTTCCCAAGAGTAATCAGTTTGATCTTCATTATCCTGTTCCAGATTGATATCATTTGAGGAATTTGAATAGCATGAATTTACCTCGACTTCATCCAGACCGTTGTCTAGTCCCACATAGCATTCATCCCAATCTTCTTCATCATTAGCAAAGAAGGCTTCATCATTTTCTGATGAGCTATCTGAGAAATGACTCGAGCTGCTTGATTTTTGTTCAGCTAACATGGCTTTTCGTTCATGTTTGAGTTTTCGATCTCTCTTTGCTCTCAACTCTTCTCTTTGGCTTTTGGAAAGATCAGAGAAGTCTGGTTTGAAGTGACCTGTTCTGCCACAACCAAAGCAGGTATAATCTGTAGAGTTAGTTGTTTTATAGATTTTACCAGTTAGCTGTTTTGATTCTTCCTTGTTATCAGATCGATCATTGTCAAGCTTCTTGTAGAATTTTTTTTTGTATTCTTTGTAGAAGCGTCTCAATTTCTTCGATCTGATCTCCATCTTGTCCATACGTTTTGCAATCATTGCAAATTCTTTTAACAGTTTGTCATAGCCTTTCTCTTCATCTGGCAGTGAAGGTTCAGAAGGTTCATCTGGTTTGCTCTTTGCTTTAAAGGCTACTTCTTTGTCCTTCTTAGAACTGCTTTCGGCCTTTTTGGACAGATGATCTGGTCCTCGTATTCTTTGTATGTCACATTCATGACCTTCAAGGTGATCAAATAATGCTTCTGTAGACAGTTCATTGAAATCTGCACGAAGAGGTTGCATTGCAGCATAGATCTCCCAGCTAGGTGGAAGTTGTTGGGAACCCTAATGTATTTTTGGTTTTGATGACGATCCTTCGAAACACACTTAGTTCTTTTTATTAAACTGTTCTATATGTAAAGTAGATCACTACTTTTAAAGTGAATTCTGTTAAAGAACAGATTGCGAGATGACTTGATATGTAAAGGAGTCATTCCTATAGAAGTCATTTCTATATATTATAGGATGAAGGCCAAGATTTCCCGCCAAAAAGGAATCGATCTGCTGTAACAATACAGTGACCAGATCACTAACCAGATCGTTGCTCACAGCTGAAGACCAGATCGATAGAGTCATCAAACCACCAGATGACATCATCCTACACATCATACCATCTTGCCGCGTAAAAATTGAAGTCCATCCAACAGGGATTGGTACCCAAGATTGAGTCAACATCTCTACATGGCAAGAACAGATATGATGGATATCAAATGGCAATCAACAATCAATCTCATGCCAATCAAAAAACGGCTAGAATTTTAAATTCAATGCCTATATATATTTGGAGCCATGGTCTGGAATAAGCTACAACACGCACGCGAGCTATACTGTCTACATACTCTCAAGCAATCTGTAATCCAGACTAAGAGCTTCAAACTGTGATACTACATCACACCAACCCAACCTCGATTCAAGTCTGTCTTATCGAGAGAAAGGAGATCACCCTGCTAGCTAGTAGTTTTCTAGTGGTAACGTAGAGGTAATCTGTTGTAAAGGGACATGACCCTTATTTCGTGCATAAGTATCTCTCTAGCATTGATTAATATTTGTGACTCGTTCTCCACGAGTATAAAGAAGCAGAGTATCCTAATAGTGGATAATCTGGTCTAGTTTTGACCAGATCGTGGACGTAGGGATTTCCCGAACCACGTTAAACAACTGTGTTATTTACATTCCTACATTTTTACATTCAGTTGTTTATTATTCTAACCTTCTGCACAATCATATAAATCTGCATGTCAATCAATCTGCTTAACGATCTGAATAATTCCTAAGGTTTTCTAAACAAAAGCACTCATTAAATCCACCATTATTCCCCGCACACAATACTTTGTAAATAATAAACCACCATCACTCTTATTATTAGCTAAGTGTTTTCACCAAGAGAGCAATCTGTTTTATACTAAACCAGTATCGATCTTTGTATCAATCTGTTTAGTCATCTGCCGAGCAATTTCTTATACAGAATAGCTTGAACTCTCTGATAATTTGTCGAGTAAACTGAAAAGTTTGTATTTGGTGTATTCCCCCCCCCCCCTCATACACCAAACCTTGCTCTTTCGGGACCAACAAGTGGTATCAGAGCAGTGGTTCAAACGACCATTGTTTTTGTTTCACAGGGTTAATACCTGCGTGGTCAACTTGAATAGATCTAGGAAAACCTATTTTCATTCACGTGCATTCTATCTGCTATGGAATCTTCTGTTGTTAGGGCTTGTGAAGAATTCTCCATCCAAGGATACAGAGAATGGAGCTTCAGAATAAAAATGGCACTCAAAGCCCATCACTATCTGATGTGGAAAGTTATTCAAGAAGGTCCACTACAGATCACTGAAGAAGTGACAGTAACCAATGCAACCGGTGTAACTACACAGATAGTTCCAAAAGACCCAAGGAAATACACAGCAGAAGAACGTCGTGAAGCCAATCTGGATGACTTTGCTAAAGGGATCATATCTAGCACAGTCAAAGGGGTACATCTGGCCAAAATCCAAGATTTGGATACTGCCAAAGAGATGTGGGAAGCCCTACGAGACCTATGTCTAGGATCTGAAGTTATGATTGAGAACAAGCTTTCTCTAGCCTTCAACAAATATGATGAATTCAAGATGAAACCAGGCGAGACAATAGAACAAATGAAAATGAGATTCACTGGAATTCTTCTTGAGATATCTGCATTCAATAAGAACAAATATACCCAAAGGGAGAAGAATATGAAAGTTCTCAGAGCACTTCCACCTAGCTGGGAGATCTATGCTGCAATGCAACCTCTCCGTGCAGATTTCAATGATCTGTCTACAGAAGCATTATTTGATCACCTTGAAGGTCATGAATGTGACATTCAAAGAATTCGAGGACCAGATCATCTGTCCAAAAAGGCAGAAAGCAGCTCTAAGAAGGACAAAGAAGTAGCTTTCAAAGAAAAGAGCAAACCAGATGAACCTTCACTGGCAGATGAAGAGAAAGGTTATGACAAACTGTTAAAAGAATTTGCAATGATCGCCAAACGTATGAACAAGATGGAGATCAGATCGAAGAAATACTGACGCATCTACAAAGATAACAAGAAATTTTCTTACAAGAAACGTGACAATGATCGATCTGATAACAAGGAAGAATCAAAACAGCAGACAGGTAAAACCACTAAATCATCTAACTCAGCAGATTACACATGCTTTGGTTGTGGTAGAACAGGTCACTTCAAAACAGACTGCCCTGATCTTTCCAAAAAGCAAAGAAAAGAGTTAAGAGCAAAAAGAGATCGTAAACTCAAATACGAGCGCAAGGCTATGATAGCTGAACAAGATTCAAGCAGCTCATCAGAAAATGTTGAAGCCTTCTTTTCTAATGATGAAGAAGGTTGGGATGAATGTTATGTGGGACTAGACAACGGTCTGGATGAATTTGAGGTAAATTCTTGCAACTCTACATCTTCAAATGATAATGATCTGGAACAGAAAATAGAAGATCAAGCTGAATACTCATGGGATGAGGTCAATGAGATGTTCAAAAGCTATTCGAGCATCAAGAGATTGTTTAGAGAGGTTGTTGAAGAAAATGATAGATTGAAGAAATCTGAAGATATACTGAGTACATCAAACACTCAATTTGTTGCTAAAATAAACGATCTGGAAGAACAGATCAAGAGAAAAGACAGTGAGATTCATTCACTGAACTCAAAATTGAAGGATCTTATTACAAGAAACAATGTTGCTGAAGAGAAGATCAAGAAAGGCAAAGAAATGATCTACAAAAGTGATGAACGTGCTAAACTGCTAATCAATATGCAGCAAAAAGGCACATCTAGATTAGGGTATCCAGGTCACTCAGAAAAGTCTTCGGGAAATATAAGCTTTGTACCAGAGAGAAAGCAGATACCAGACCAAGTAATAAATCTAAGGAACAAAGTAGATCAACCCTAGAAGATGATGGTAAAACGGACTGGTTACACACAAAACACCCAAACAAAGGGTCAACCAGCTCCATACACAGAAACAGATCGATCTCATAAAAAGAATGTCAACAGGACACTACCAATCAAGAAGAGTCATAAGAACGATGGAATAGAGAGATTCCATCCATCTGAAATTCACTCCTTATCTAAAATTGATGATGATGGGAACATTATTACTTTTTATATTTCTGTTCCTAACCCAAAAATGTTCTGGATTCGAAAGGGAACATTTGCTAATAACCAAGCACCCAAACGTTGAAGGGTAGCTAAGTATAATTAATTGCAGGATCAGAAAAGTGCAAGAAGAAGCAAGATAGCTAAAGGAGCAATCTGGATCATAGATAGCGGTTGTTCAAAACACATGATATGTGATAAAAACCTTCTATCAGATTACATAGACAAGCCAGGACCACAGGTCACTTTTGGATGCAACTCAAAAGGGTACACCAGAGGATATGGAAATATAAAAGTTGGCAAGACCACCATCACTAATGTTTCGTACGTAGAGGGTCTTAGTCACAATCTGTTCTCTGTAAGTCAATTCTGCGCTAACGGTAATCAGATCATTTTTTATACTAACAATTGTCTAGTGAAGAACAAGGAAGGAGATGAGATACTCCTTACCGGCAAACTGCAGGACAGGTTATATATTATCCAACGGACAAACCAGATCGAAACTTGTTTAGTTACTAAAACAGTATCAGAAACAAGCTGGTTATGGCACAAGAGATTGAACCATCTAAACTTCAAGTCAATCAACAAGATTGCAAAAGAAAAACTAGTGGAAGGTCTACCAGATCAAGTATATGATAAAGATCATATATGTGAAGCCTGTCAAGCTAGAAAGCAGACCAGATCATCATTTACAAGCAAAACAGCTCACTCAACCTCAAGAATACTGGAGATTTTGCATTTAGATTTGTTTGGTCCTGTCAAACCTCTAAGCATAAATGGGAGAAAATACACCTTAGTAATCATAGATGATTACTCAAGATACACTTGGGTCATATTTTTGTTGAAGAAGAAAGAGACTCTAGACAAACTCCCTGATTTTCTGCACAAGATCACCAAACAGAAGGAGATGAGTATAACCTCTATCAGAACAGATCGAGGAACAGAATTTCTCAAACAAAAGATTGCAACATACTGCAACAAGATGGGGATTACTCATCAAACATCTGCTGCTCGAACTCCTCAATAGAATGGAGTTGTTGAAAGGAGTAACAGATCTCTAAAAGAAGCAGCTCGCACAATGCTTAATGCAACTAATATACCGAAGAAATTCTGGGCAGAAGCCACATACACAGCCTGCTACACTCAAAATAGATCATCCATCACACTCAGAAATGGAAAGACACCATATGAGATTTGGAACAACAGAAAGCCTAAGATTTCTTACTTTCGAACTATTGGCTGTCTGTGTTACATACACAATAATGGGAAATCTCAATTGAAGACTTTTGATAGCAAAACTGACCCTGGAATATTCTTAGGATATTCTGATGTTAGTAAAGCATACCGAGTCTATAATAAGAATTCTCATATTGTTGAAGTAACACCTCATGTTGTTTTTGATGAGTTTATTGTTGAGTACAGATCACTAGATGAAAAACAGATAGAAAACCAGATGACTACAAGAAAGATGAATGAACTATTACTTGAAGATATCCTTATCTGTAACTCAAAAATTGATGATGAAGAAATCAACACTCCACCTATTGCTGAAGAAATCATACAGCAAGGGGGAACAACACATCATGATCTGGATGAAAACAGATCACCAAGCAATGAAACAGTCATTGCAGAAGATAATCAATCTGAAAATCCAAATCCAGAAGAAAATGCTACTAAGAATCCATTCCAATCATCTTCAACTTCACACCCTGAATTTGAGGAACCAACAAATTAACCTGAACCTGAGATATCAGATGAAGAGATGACCAGGAGAAGGAGATGGATACAAGATCATCTAGTAGAACAGATTGTTGGGAACCTATCAGATCGTGTGAAAACCAGAAGGATGCATGGAGAAAGTGCATTGCTAAGTTTTTTATCTATCTCGCATAGAACCATCTGATGCTCATGAAGCACTACAAGATGCAGATTGGATAACAGCAATTCAAGAAGAACTCAATGAGTTCAAAGGGAATGAAGTCTGGTATCTCGTGGACAGACCCAAACACCAAGGTGTCATAGGTGTAAAATGGGTGTTCAAAAATAAACGGGATGAGAATGGTGAAGTAGTCAGAAACAAAGCCAGATTAGTAGCTAAAGGCTATAATCAACAAGAAGGCATTGATTTTGATGAAACATAAGCAATCAGGCTATTCTTAGCATATGCTGCACACAAACGATTCAAGGTATACCAGATGGATGTCAAAAGTGCTTTCCTCAATGGCATTCTTACAGAAGAAGTATATGTGGAACAGCCACCTGGATTTGAAGAAGCAGATCCAAACCAGAAAGTATACAGACTGGCAAAAGCAGTCTATGGTCTTAAACAAGCACCTAGAGCTTGGTATGAGACATTATCAACATTTCTACTAGATTCTGGATTCAGAAGAGGATCAGTTGATAAGACTTTATTTATCATTAAAGTCAAAGAAAATATCCTCTTAGTACAGATCTATGTAGATGATATCATATTTGGATCTCAATCCACCTATTTATGTGACAAATTTGCTGAACTTATGAAAAATAAGTATCAAATGTCCATGATGGGGGAGATGAGCTTCTTTCTAGGTTTGCAGGTCAAGCAGGAACCAGATGGTATTTACATTAACCGAACAAAATACATCAACGATCTGCTAACCAAATTTGGGCTTAAAGATAGTAATCCAGTAAAAATCCCAATGCAGACCAATGGGAAAATTGATCCTGATCCAGAGGGAAAACCAGCTAACATCACTCAATATAGAGGGATCATAGGATCTTTACTATACCTAACTGCCAGTCGACCTGACATCACATTTGCAGTAGGAGTATGTGCGAGATATCAAGCTAATCCCAAAGAATCTCACATGGAAGCAGCTAAGAAGATATTAAGATATCTTAAGGGAACAGCCCATGTTGGATTATGGTACCCATGTGAAGACAACTTTGAGCTAACTGGATACACAGATTCTGACTATGCTGGATGTAAACTGGACAGAAAGTCAACATTTGGTACATGTCAATTTTTAGGAAATAAACTGATCTCTTGATTCTCAAAGAAACAGACATCTGTTGCCACATCAACCACAGAGGCAGAATATATGGCAGTTGGAAGTTGCTGTGCACAAATACTATGGTTAAGACAACAGCTTAGAGACTATGAGATTGATGTCAAGGAAATACCCATCTTCTGTGATAGCTCCAATGTTATAGCTATCACACAGAACCCTGTTTTGCATACCAGATGCAAACATGTGGACGTAAGACATCACTTTATAAGAGATCATGTTGAAAGAAAACATGTACAGATTGAGAAAATACATACTGAAGTACAGAGGGCTGACATTCTCACTAAAGCATTACCAGAAGAAAGGTTCAAGATGCTTTGTGGTAAATTAGGATTATTAAATTTGGAAGAAAGGACCAGATAGTCTTAGAGCAGATCGTGTAAAATTCCAACTGGGAATTGACACCAGATCATCAAAATAGAAGATTGATGATCAGACTGTTTAAAATTCCAACCGGGAATTACTAACAGATCATCAAACAAAATTAATGCCCAAAACTCGAGAGTGGCATAAACAAATCGATGTTATTAACAACAGTTTGTTAATTGGGAGATCAATCTGGACCAGATTACTTAATGCCACGTGGATATTAATTAATTTTTTTTTAAATTCCCACTACTTGATTAAGGGGGAAAGTCAACAATATACGGCGACCATATCAACCTAATCATAATATATATATCTAATTACTGACATATATATATCAAATCTTTTATTTTTGATGATTAGTACAGTGTTTGAAAAATGTGATCGAGGAGATATTTACCTATTCAAGAAAAAGGAAGAAAAGTGAGGGCTACAAAATCAACGCGCCTCACTACAACCGTATGATCAAAGCGCGTGTATCAAACACAGAAAAAGAGAAGAGAGTAGACCTTAAGTCTATAACTCAAGAGGCGGGAAAAAGCTGAAAAAGGGAAGTAAATCAATTACAATATTACTCTTTCTTATAGCTTATCTACCTATATATATATATACTCTTGATAAGGCGGTTCATCTATCACTCATATACACTATTCCTCTTCCTTCAACACTTAGCGAAAATTTCTCTCTTGCAAACCTTCTCAATCCTCAAAAATCACTCTGTTTTACCAAAATGGCACCCAAATCTTCGCAATTTCTTGAGCAAGTGAACTTCCTGAAACCATATATCCATGAAGACCTTTTCGCAGTACTTGATACCTTCGGGTTTCATAAACTGGACAAGGCATTCGACTGTGTTGGACGCTGCAAAGGTTCAATATTTTTGAGATGTTTATATCTTTAACTGCTCTATATCATGAATGTTATGAAAACTGTCGAACCTGTATTGAAAATTATCTTTACCCAATTGCATGTATATGTTCACTTGGACTGTGTTTAAATCATTATATTCTGTAAACTGCTATTGAGCGCTAATACTTCATTGATGGAAGGATAGTGCTCACATCTGCTCTTTTGATTTCTTTGTAGGATTTCAGAATATAATCACCACTCATCCTGTCCACTTCTTACCCAAAGAAGTCGCCGCTTTCTATCTCTCATGGTAGGGAGAGAAGGGTGGAAACGAGGCAACCATCAGGGTTAGCACGGGGAGTACCATCAGCAACACCACTTACAATGTATTAAACATTATAGATAATGTCTATAAGTTGAAAGATGAAGGTCTCAGCCTTGGGGAACTGACTGAAGAGCAACTACAAGAGGCTGTGGAAATGGTGATGGTGGTGCCCATGCATTACACAAACAAGATGTTTCAAAGGGCACTACTCGCTCCCGAATTCAAAATCATCTTTGAATTCGTCCAGCGAAACTTCTTGAACCATAATGGTTCTTATGACTAGGTCACTCCTGAAAAATTCAGAATTCTGGCTGCTGTGGTGCTTCACCTGCCAGTCAACTGGAGTAGAATTCTATTCGATCTCTTGGCGAAGGAGGCCAAGATGATCATGTTTGTCAAAGGAGGGAACCCTGGGATAGAGGTGAAGAGGAGCAGCTTAAGGCACTCCACAAAAATCAGCTACATGCTGGAGTCCTTTTTCAGCCAGCACAAATGGGACAATTCTGTGGAATTTAATGACAGATTGAGATTCCCAAAGGATCAGCACCAGATCGAAATGTCAATGGGCATTTCCACAAATCTGATTGCAAGGGTGAAAGACCCTGTGTTTGTTAATGCGCTGATGGAGATGGGTAGCTCAAACCCCATCTGGATCCCACCATCTGCCACAGCAGACAAGTCTACAAAATCAAAAGTTACGAAGGAGAAACCCATCGAAAGGACCCCCACTAAGCGAGTTACAAGGAGGGCAAGTTCAGTTGAGATTGATGCCTCCACAACAGCCCAGCCACCCAAACCTAAAAGAAGGAGGCTGCAGAAACTTGCTGAAGAAGCTCAGAGCCCTGAACCCATCCTTGAAGAAACTGTCATTCCTCAACAAGAAGTTATGGAGGAGGAAATTTTGGTAATTGGACCACCAGAGAATGTTGTACCAATCTCATCCTTGGACCCAGACTAGGTCAAGGATTTTTCCGCAGCACATACTACAAGTCCATCGTCTGCTGAACCTCTAGAGCAGATTGATGAGGAGATCGAAGGAGAAGAAGAATCCACGGATGAGGATGAGGAATTGAAGAAGGCAGAAACGATTGTGAGGATGCTGGAAACAGAAGCAGATCACTCTGTTCTGAGGACATTTCCTGGGATACAGATGACCCCAGAAACATATGAAGCAGCCAGAAGGCTAAAGTTCCTTTTGCTTTTAAAAGACAAAGAATTCTATGTCTTGAGTGCTCTCCTCAGAACCAGATCAATACACGCTCTAATGATTGAAGAGGCCACCTTGCTCAAAATATTCACTGCATCTTCCATAACCGAGCTGAGAGAGACATACAAACCAGACATCCTTGGCATGTCCAAATTTGAAGCAAACGAACTGCAGATTGACCTTCGATCTGCATACGAAAAGGCAAACATGCTGGAATTTTACGACAGCATTGAAGAAGGAGTTGTTGAGGAAGAAGGAGTTGAAGAAGAACCCACTGATGCTCACCAACAGGGGGCAGCAACACAAGTTTTAGAACCAGATCAACACTTGGCTGATGCTGGAGACCAGACAGTAATCCCCACTGCACAGGCTGCGGGGGAACCAGTCCAGCAAATCACAATTCAAAGTGCAGTACTTGATCAGCCACAAGAAGAACATGAACCAGCAGGACAGAGGGTGGGAGGTATACAAACAAATGACATATACACCCCAGCTGTCGCTGCAGAAATGGATGATTTTGTTGAGATGACCACCTTGGAGGATATATTGATGACCCAGCATCAATCCCTATCCAATACTCAAGTCAGGGACTTAATCTCCAAAAAGGTTGATCAGTACATGTATGGGACGCTCTCTACAGTCTAGGATGAGGCCATTCGCATACTCACAGAGTTCAACAACCACCTGAAAACTCACGTTGACCAGGTTGACTCTAATTTGAGGAGGATATGCAGATTGAAAATTGAAGAGCTAAGTAAAAAGATGGATGATGATCGAGCTGCTGCAGAAGAGAGGAAGGCACAGATCGATCAGACTCTTTTTACAACAGAGCTCAAGGTCAACGAGATATATAAGATTGTGACTAACTTTGCCCAGAAAGAAAAGGACATGGTTCATACCATTGTCAAGGAACAAACTGATGGCATAGCAGCCGATGTGGTAAAAGAGGCCAATGCACACACAAGAGCCATGTTCAGGCAATTTGAATCAGAAGGCAAAAACATTGTGGAAAGGAAGATGTGCGACCTGGGCTACCCAACAAAAACCATGATCGATGTATACTTTGATGAGATTGGGACTATGAAGGAAGATCAAGAGGAGTACAAGGCTGATTTGCTAAAAGCAAAGGAATCCTTTCAAAAGAAGATCGATGATTCCAATCTTAACATCACTTCCCTGCTTACACAAAGGATCGAGACAGCCAAAAAAGTTAAGACAATGAAGGAAGAGATCACCTCCCTACGGGCACTCATCAATATATATGTTGATGATGTCGAAAAGGGGGAAGGATCAAGGAAGGAGAAGAAAGTAGTGGTTGCGAAGGGAAAGTTGCAATCATCTGGCGCTTATGAAACAGAGAAGGCTCAACCTGAGCAGCAGATTGCAACATCCAGCTCACCATCTGCCCCATCATCTGCTCAAATTCAAAAGACTACATCTTCAAGCAGATCGAGCCAATCTCAGCCACTTAAGAGAAAGAAGAGACCAACTGGGTCCCAGAGAATCTAAAGGAGGGGTGGGAAGGGCTGAGATATGGGTTCATCATGTGCCGCTACTTCCTAAAAGAACCGGCATACAGCGAGGGGACTCCTAATGAGGCTTTTAACCTGTTTCTGGATCTGAATGATGCAAAAGATTTGGTTGAGAGCATAAGAGAAGCTACTGCAAGGGCAAAAATTCAAATCACTGCCCCAGAGAGGGAATTTAGAACTTGCCCCAACATTCCTGGAACCAATCTTCCAGACAAGACCGTTCTGCTCACATTTATAAATTAACTGGCGGAAAACAGAGGCTACAAGATTGATGCCGAGGATCCAGACTACATTAGGGTGAGAGAAGGAGTATATGAGAGCGTACAGCTCATATCCGACGAGACCAGGGCGAAGATGAAGAAACAACAAGAGGAGAGAAGAAAGAGCAGATAGCTATATTTTTCATATCATTATGATCTGCAATTCCTATTTTTTTGTCATGATAATCTGTAATCTGCTTTTGCCCTTATCTATTGAAGATCATTTTGAGTTTCTGATGACAAACTCTTATTGTCCAGAACATATATAAACTGGTTTAATCGTTATAACCTAATAACGAAAACATATTCAATCTGGTCATCAAACCAGATCACTCTTAAAAGAGTTATTAGGACATATTTGTAAAGTGTGGTTTCGACATCATCAAAAAGGGGGAAATTTTTGGGAACCCTAATGTATTTTTGGTTTTGATGACGATCCTTCGAAACACACTTAGTTCTTTTTATTAAACTGTTCTATATGTAAAGCAGATCACTACTTTTAAAGTGAATTCTGTTAAAGAACAGATTAGGAGATGACTTGACATGTAAAGGAGTCATTTCTATATAGTATAGGATGAAGGCAAAGATTTCACGCCAAAAAGGAATCGATCTGCTGTAACAAGACAGTGACCAGATCACTAACCAGATCGTTGCTCATAGCTGAAGAACAGATCGATAGAGTCATCAAACCACCAGATGACATCATCCTACACATCATACCATCTTGCCACGTCAAAATTGAAGTCCATCCAACAAGGATTGGAAAGAGAATCTTCGGTTGACACATAGAAGGAAAGAAACCGTTGGCAATCTGCTTTCCATAACTTGAAGATTGATTCAACATTCTCTACATGGCAAGAACAGATATGATGGATATCAATTGGAAATCAACAATCAATCTCATGCCAATCAACAAAAGACTAGAATTTTAAATTCAATGCCTATATATATTTGGAGCCATGGTCTGGAATAAGATACAACACGCACGCGAGCTATACTGTCTACATATTTTCAAGCAATCTGTAATCCAGACTAAGAGCTTCAAACTGTGATACTACATCACACCAACTCAACCTCGATTCAAGTCTGTCTTATCGAGAGAAAGGAGATCACCCTACTAGCTAGTAGTTTTCTAGTGGTAACGTAGAGGTAATCTGTTGTAAAGGGACACGACCCTTATTTCGTGCATAACTATCTCTCTAGCATTGACTAATACTTGTGACTCGTTTTCCACGAGTATAAACAAGCATAGTATCCTAGTAGTGGATAATCTGGTCTAGTTTTGACCTGATCGTGGACGTAGTGATTTCCCGAACCACGTTAAACAACTGTGTTATTTACATTCCTGCATTTTTACATTCAGTTGTTTATTATTCTAACCTTCTGCACAATCATATAAATCTAAATCTCAATCAATCTGCTTAACGATCTGAATAATTCCTAAGATTTTCTAAACAAGAGCACTCATTAAATCCACCATTATTCCGCACACACAATACTTTGAAATTAATAAGATCACTCTTATTATTAGCTAAGTGTTTTCACTAAGAGAGCAATCCGTTTTGGACTAAACTGGTATCGATCTGTGTATCAATCTGGTTAGTCATCTGCCGAGCAATTTCTAATACAGAATAGCTTGAACTCTCTGATAATTTATCGAGTAAACGGAAAAGTTTGTATTTGGTGTATTCCCCCCCCCATACACCAAACCTTGCTCTTTCGGGACCAACAGAAGTGCGCTGAGTAATTTCATATTCTTCTCCCTTTGAGTATATTTGTTCTTATTGAACGTAGATATCTCAAGGAGAATTCCAGTGAATCTCATCTTCATTTGTTCTATTGTCTCACCTGGCTTCATTTTGAATTCATCATATTTATTGCAGGCTAGAGACAACTTGTTCGCAATCATTACTTCAGATCCTAGACATAGGTCTCGTAGGGCTTCCCACATCTCTTTGGCAGTATCCAAATCTTGGATTTTGGCCAGATGTACCCCTTTGACTGTGCTAGAAATAATCCCTTTAGCAAAGTCATCCAGGTTGGCGTTGTGTCATTCTTCAGCAGTGTATTTTCTTGGATCTTTGGGAACAATCTGTGTAGTTACACTAGTTGCATTGGTTACTGTCACTTCTTCAGTGATCTGTAGTGGACCATCTTCGATAACTTTCCACATCAGATAGTGATGGGCTTTGAGTGCCATTTTGATTCTGAAGCTCCATTCTCTATATCCTTGGATAGAGAATTCTTCACAAGCCCTGACAACAGATGATTCCATAGCAGATAGTATGCACGTGAATGAAAATAGGTTTTCCTAGATCTATTCAAGTTGACCACGCATGTATTAACCTTGTGAAACAAGAACAATGGTCGTTTGAACCACTGCTCTGATACCACTTGTTGGTCCCGAAAGAGCAAGGTTTGATGTGTGGGGGGGGGGGGGAATACACGAAATACAAACTTTTCAGTTTACTTGACAAATTATTAGAGAGTTCAAGCTATTCTAATTTAAGAAATTGCTCGGCAGATGACTAACCAGATTGATACTCTAATCAATACCACATTAGTCCAAACAGATTTCTCTCTAGTGAAAACTCTTAGACAATAATAAGAGTGATCTTATTATTTTCAAAGTATTATGTGTGCGGAAATATGGTGGATTTAATGGGTGCTCTTGTTTAGAAAACCTTAAGGATTAATCAAGTTGTATTAGCAGATTGATTGAGATGCAGATTATATGATAGTGCAGATAGTTAGAAAAATAAACATCTAAAAGTAAAATGCAGAAATATAAAGAACACAGTTGTTTAACGTGGTTCGGGAAATCCCTACGTCCACGATCTGGTCAAATCTAGACCAGATTATCCACTACTAGGATACTCTGCTTGTTTATACTCGTGGAGAACGAGTCACAAGTATCAATCAATGCTAGAGAGATACTTATGCACGAAATAAGGGTCGTGTCCCTTTACAACAGATTACCTCCACGTTACCACTAGAAAACTACTAGCTAGCAGGGTGATCTCCTTTCTCTCGATAAGACATACTTGAATGGAGGTTGGGTTGGTGTGATGTAGTATCACAGTTTGAAGCTCTTAGTCTGGTTCACAGGTTACTTGAGAGTATGTTGACAATATAGCTCGCGTGCGTGTTGTGTATCGTACTGCAGACCATGGCTCCAAATATATATAGGCATTGAATTTAAAATTCTAGCCGTTTGTTGATTGGCATGAGATTGATTGTTTGATTACCAATTGATGATATCCATCATATCTGTTCTTGCCATGTAGAGAACGTTGACTCAATCTTCAAGTTATGGAAAGCAGATTGCTAACGGTCTTCTTTCCTTCTTTGTGACAGCCGAAGATTCTCTTTCCAATCCCTGTTGGATAGACTTTAATTTTGACGTTGCCTGGTCCCGGACAGTTGAAAGCGTGCTATACATGAATTTGTTTACTTTAATGGAGATTAAATCTTTGACTTGTTCATTGGACAGAGATTGATACTGAGTCATCAATATCTCTTCCAGATCTGTGGTCTCCACAAATTCATCCATGGTTGCTGCTACAGAGGGAGTGTATATATCATCTGTCAGTTTTCCTCCCACCCTCTGTCCAGCAGGTTGATCTTCCTCGCGTATGTAATCAACCACCTCGATTTGTATTGGTCCTTTCTGGGCTGGTTCCTCCTTAGCCTTTGCAGTTTTCTCAGCTGGTTCAGCAGCTGGCATTGCCTGATCAGCAGCATCAGCCTGTTGCTGAGCTGGTTCTGGTTCTGCTGCACCCTGTTGGTGAGCTTCATCTATCTCTTCCTCTTCATCTACAACACTTTCGAAGAAGTGTATCATCCCTTCTTTCTCATACACCGACCTCAGATCGATTTGTAGCTTCTTGGCCTCATGCTGAGCTATGGCCAGGATGCTCTGGAGGTAAGTATCTCTCAACTCTGAAACGGAGGAGACTTCGAAGATATTTAGAAGTATAGCTTCTTCTGCCTTGAGTGCAAAGATCGATCTAGTCTTGAGCAGTGCATCAAGGACATAGAATTCCTTTTCCTTAATGAGAAGAAGCAGTTTCAGTCGCTTAGCAGTATCATAGCTTTCTGGAGTTAGCTGTATGCTAGGAAATGTTTTAATAACTGAGTAATCTGCTTCTGCTTCCAGCAGCTTCACCACAGTTTCAGCCTTTTTCTTCTCCTCATCCTCATTGGAGGATTCATCTTCTTCCTCTTCTTCCTCATCAATCTGCTCTAATTGTTCAGCAGATGATGGACTAGCTGTGTGTGCTGGAGAAAAGTCATTTTCTTGATTTGGGTCAAAAGAGGAGATGGAGGCAACTTCCTCTGGTGGACCCCCAATCAGAATATCCTCATCCTCAACCTCCTGTTGAGGAATAGGTGTATCTGTAATAGCAGGTTCCTTAACCTGGACCTCTTCCACTGGTTCAGAGATTTTGTGTAATCTTCTCCTCTTGGGTTTTGGTTGTTGAGCAGTTGTCGAAGCATCAGTGTCCACTGAGCTTGCTCTTCTTGTTACTCTTATTGAAGGAGTTCTCTCCACTGGTTTCTCCTTGGTTGCTCTTGACTTTATAGATTTTTCTGCAGGGGCAGATGGGGGAATCCAGATTGGATTTGAGCTCCCCATCTCCATCAGTGCATTACCATGCACTGGATCTGTCACCTTGGCGATTAGATTCGCTGTGATTCCCATGGACATCTCGATCTGATGTTGGTCCTTGGGAAATCGCAATCTGTCGTTCAACTCAATCACTTCATCCCATTTGTGTTGTTGGAAAAATGTTTCCAGCATGAAGCTAATCTTGGGGGAATGCCTCAGACTGCTTCTCTTGACTTCAATGCCTGGGCTCGCTCCCTTGATAAATGTGATCATTTTTGCCTCCTTCGTTAACAGATCAAATAGAATTCTACTCCAATTAACAGGGAGATTTAGCACCACAGCCGTGAGTATCTTGAACTTCTCCGGTGTCACTTGGTCATATGAACCGTTGTGGTTCATGAATATCCGTTGTACAAACTCGAAGAAAATCTTGTACTCCGGAGCAAGCAGTCCCCGGTTGAACATTCTGTTAGTGTAGGTTATTGGTACAACCATCACAATCTCGATTGCTTCCTGCAGTTGATCCTCTGTGATATCTCCGAGGTTGATACCTTCATCCTTCAGCTTATAGACCTCTTCTATAATGTTCAACACGTTGTAAGTTGTGTTGCTTGTAGTATTTCCCTTGCTTACACGGACGGTGGCCTCGTTCCCACCTTTCTCTCCTTGCCATGTGAGGTAGAAGGTTACCACTTCCTTCGGCAAGAATTGGAGAGGATGTGTGGTGATAATGTTGTGAAATCCTACAACACAGTTAAAACAATATAGGTGAACACCATTCTTCCATCAATGAAGTATGAGTGTTCAATAGCAGTTTAAGCAATACAGAATGTTAAGTTCCACGGTTCAATATTTGTTCACAGATGTATGCTTATCGATAAACTTGTTTTTCAAGACAGGGCAGTTCACATAAGACTGTGAAGAAGGTGATATAGAACATTTAAGCATGAATAATGGTTAAAAGAGAAACCTTTGCATCGCTTAACAAGGGCGAAAGCCTTGTCTAGTTTATGGAAGTCGTAGTTATCAAGAACGGCATATTGATCTTGATGGATATATTGGTTCAGAAATTTAACTTGCTCGATAAACAGAGTTAATTTGGGAGACATTTTTAAGAGAGAGATTTTTGAAAGGTTTGAGGGAGTTAGGAAATGGCGGAAAAATTTGCTAAGTGTTTGTCGAAGAAGAAGAGTGTAGGTAGTAATCAAACAGTCGAACACATATATATAGATAAATGATAAACGGTGCAGATTAAAAGAAATAAAATTAAGGGATTAGATTTATTCTTCCCTTTTTAGTTTTATCGCTTTTCTGAATTATAGACTTATAGTCTATTACCGCCACTACTCTGCGTCTGATACACGTGCTTTGACCCTAGGGTTGCAATGTGGCGCGTGTCAGTTTGAGCCGTCCATTTGCTTCCTTTTACTTAATTTGGTAAATATCTTTGCGATCACAGTTCCCAAACACATTACTAATCATCACAAAAATAAAAGATTTGGTATATTATGTCAGAATTTAGATATATAGGTTATGATTAAAATTGATATAATCGTCGTATTTAGATTTATTCTGCTGACATTCCCCCTTGACTAAGTAGCACATATATTATTAAAAAAAAATTAATTTCCACGTGGCTACTAGTCATCTGCTCCAGATTGATTTGTTGAATCTGTTGTTGATTTCCTGTTGGAACTCAATTGATCTGTTCTTCATCAATCTGTACTTTGATGATCTGGTACTAATTCCCTGTTGGAATTTTACTTGATCTGTTCTTCATCAATCTGTAGTATGTCAATCTGGTCCTCTCTTCCAGATTTAACAATCCTAAATTACCACAAAGCATCTTGAATCTTTCTTCTGGTAATGCTTTGGTAAGAATGTCTGCTCTCTGTATTTCAGTGTGTATATTCTCAATCTGTGCATGTTTTCTTTCAACATGATCCCTTATAAAGTGATGTGTCACATCTACATGTTTGCATCTGGTATGCAAGACAGGATTCTGTGTGATTGCTATAGCACTTGAGTTATCACAGAAAATGGGTATCTCCTTGACATCGATCTCATAGTCCTTGAGTTGTTGCTTTAACCAGAGTATTTGAGCGCAACAACTCCCAGCTGCCATATATTCTGCTTCTGTGGTTGATATGGCAACAGATGTCTGCTTCTTTGAGAACCAAGAGATCAGTTTATTTCCTAAAAACTGACATGTACTAGATGTTGATTTTCTGTCCAACTTGCATCCGACATAATCTGAGTCTGTATATCCAGTTAGTTCAGAGTTGTCTTCACAAGGATACCATAATCCAATGTGAGTTGTTCCCTTAAGATATCTTAATATCTTTTTGGCTGCTTCCATGTGAGACTCTTTGGGGTTTGCTTGATATCTTGCACATACTCCTACTGCAAATGTAATGTTAGGTCGACTGGCAGTTAGATAGAGTAGTGATCCTATGATCCCTCTGTATTGAGTAATATTTGTTGGTTTTCCCTCTGGGTCAGGATCAATTTTCCCGTTGGTCTGCATAGGAATCTTAACAGGTTTACAATCTTTGACTCCAAATTTAGTCAGCAGATCTTGAATATACTTTGCTTGATTAATAAAGATGCCATCTGGTAACTGCTTGATCTGCAAACCTAGAAAGAAACTCATCTCCCCCATCATGGACATTTGATACTTATTTTTCATAAGTTCAACAAATTTATCACATAAATAAGTAGATTGGAATCCAAAAATGATATCATATACATAGATCTGTACTAGAAGAATATTCTCTGTGAATTTAATGATGAATAAGGTCTTGTCAAATGATCCTCTTCTGAATCCAAATTTTAGTAGAAATGTTGACAATGTCTCATACCAAGCTCTAGAAGTTTGTTTTAGACCGTAGACTGCTTTTGTCAGTCTGTATACTTTCTGATTTGGATCTGTTTCTTCGAATCCAGGTGGTTGTTCCACATATACTTCTTCTTCAAGGATACCATTTAGAAAAGCACTTTTGACATCCATCTGGTATACCTTGAACCTTTTGTGTGCAGCATATGCTAAGAACAATCTTATTGCTTCTAGTCTGGCTACAGGTGCAAATGTTTCATCAAAATCAATGCCTTCTTGTTAATTATAGCCTTTAACTACTAATCTGGCTTTGTTTCTGACTACTTCACCATTCTTATCTCGTTTATTTTTGAACAGCCATTTTACACCTATTACTCCTTGGTGTTTGGGTCTGTCCACGAGATACCAGACGTCATTTCTTTTGAACTCATTAAGTTCTTCTTGCATTGCTGTTATCCAATATGCATCTTGTAATGCTTCATGAGCATCAGATGGTTCAATGCGAGATAAGTAGCAGCTCATCAAGGCACTTTCTCCATGCATTCTTCTGGTCCTCACACGATCTGATGGGTTCCCAACAATCTGTTCTGGTGGGTTATCTTGTATCCATCTCCTTCTCCTAGTCATCTCTTCATCAGATATCTCAGGATCAGGTTGATGAAGCTTGGAATGGATTGTCATCTTCTCCTACTTCTGGATTTAGATTTTCAGGTTGATCATCATCTGTAATGACTGTTTCATTGCTTTCAGTTGGTGATCTATTTTCATCCAATTCATGTTGGATTATTCCCCCTTGCTGTATGATTTCATCAGCAATAGGTGGAGTATTGATCTCTTCATCATCACTTTTTGAGTTCCAGATTAGAATATCTGCTAATAGCAACTCATTCATCTTTCTTGTAGTCATCTGGTTTTCTGTCTGTTTATCATTTGATGGCCTGTACTCAACGATGGACTCATAGAAATAAAATGAGGTGTTATCTCCACAATATGAGAGTTCTTATTGTAGACTCGATATGCTTTGCTGATATCAGAATATCCTAAAAATATTCCAGGATCAGTTTTGCTATCAAAAGTCTTCAATTGAGATTTTCCATTATTATGTATGTAACACAAACAACCGAATGTGCGAAAGTAAGAGCTCTTAGGCTTTCTATTGTTCCAAATCTCATATGGTATTTTTCCATGTTTGAGTGTAATTGATGATCTGTTCTGAGTATAGCAGGCTATGTAAATAGCTTCTGCCCAGAATTTCTTAGGTAGATTGGTAGCATTTAGCATAGTACGGGCTGCTTCTTTTAGTGATCTGTTTCGCCTTTCAACAACTCCATTTTGTTGAGGTGTTCTAGCAGCTGAAGTTTGATGAGTGATCCCCATCTTATTGCAGTATGCTTCAATTTTCAGGTTGAGAATTTCTGTTCCTCGATCTGTTCTGAAAATCGGGTAGTTTAGCTAGTGTCTCTTTCTTCTTTAACAGAAAGATGACCCAAGTGAACCTTGAATAATCATCTATGATTATTAAGGTGTATTTTCTTCCATTTACACTTAGTGGTTTTACTGATACAAACAGATCTAGATGCAAAAGTTCCAGTATTTTTGATGTTGAGTGTGCTGTTTTACTTGTAAAGGATGATCTGGTCTGATTTCCAGCTTGACAAGCATTACATACATGATCTTTGTCATAGACATGATCTGGTAGACCTTCCACCAACTTCTCTTTTGCAATCTTGTTGATTGACTTGAAATTTAGATGACTCAATCTCTTGTGCCATAACCAGCTTGTTTCTGATACAGTTTTAGTAACTAAGCAGGTCTCGATCTGGTTTGTCCACTGGACAATATATAACCTGTCCTGCAATTTTTCGGTAAGGAGTATCTCATCTCCTTCCTTGTTCTTTACAAAGCAATTGTTAGTATCAAAGATGATCTGATTACCATTTGCACAGAACTGCCTAACCGAAAACAGATTGTGGTTAAGACCCTCAACATATGATACATTTGAGATGGTAGTCTTGCCAACCTTTACTTTTCCATATCCTCTGGTGTATCCTTTTGAGTTACATCCAAAGGTGACCTGTGGTCCTGTCTTTTCAACGTAATCTGATAGTAAGTTCTTGTTACATGTCATGTGCTTCGAACATCCACTATCAATTATCCAGATTGTTCCTCTTGCTATCGTGTTTCTTCTTGCAGTCTTCTGGTCCTGCAATTAGTTAAACTTAGCTACCCTTCAACGTTTGGGTGCTTGGTTATTAGCAAATCCCTTTGGAATCCAGAACATTTTTGTGTTAGGAACATATATATAGCAGGTGATAATGTTTCCATTATTATCAACTCTAGATAAGGAATGAAATTCAGATGGATGGTATCTTTCTATTCCATCATTCTTCAATTTCTTCCTAATAGGTAATGTCCTGTTGACATTCTTGTTGGGTAATGTCTTGTTGACATGTACATTATTTGTTTCTATGTAATGAGCTGGTTGACCCTTTGTTTGGTAGTATTGTCTGTACCCTGTTTCTTTTATCATCATCTTTTGTGGGTGACCTTTCTTGTTCTTCAGATCTATTACTTGATCAGGTATTTTCTTTCTTTCAGGTACAAATCTTGTAGTTCCCGAAGGCTTTTCTGAGTGACCTGGATATTCTATTCCAGATGTGCCTTTTTGTTGCAGATTAACTAGCAATTTAGCACGTTCATGACTTTTATAGATCATTTCTTTGCCTTTCCTTATTCTTTCTTCGGCAACATTGTTTCTTGTGATGAGATCCTTAACCTTTGAATTTTGTGAGTGAATCTCTCTATCTTTTCACTTGATCTGTTCTTCCAGATCAGTTACTTTGGCAACGAATTGTGTATTTGTTGTGCTCAATATCTATTCAGATTTCTTCAGCCTATCGTTTTCTTCCACAACTTCTCTAAACAGTCTCTTGATGCTCGAATAGGTCTTGAACATCTCATTAACTTCTTCCCATGAGTATTCCGATTGATCTTCTATTTCCTGTTCCAGATCATTATCATTTGAAGAGTTGGTATTGCACGAACTTACCTCGACTTCATCCAGACCGTTGTCTAGTCCCATATAGCATTCATCCCAACTTTCTTCTTCATTTGCATAGAATGCTTCATCATTCTCTGATGTGCTATCTGAGAAATGGCTTGAGATGCTTGATTCTTCTTCAGCTAGCATGGCCTTGCGCTCATATTTGAGTTTTCGATCTCTTTTTTCTCTTAACTCTTCTCTTTGACTTTTGGACAGATCGGGACAATCTGTCTTGAAATGACCTGTTCTGCCACAACCAAAGCAAGTATAATCTGTAGATTTAGATATTTTAGAGGACTGTTGTTTAGACTCATCCTTGATATCAGATCGATCATTGTCGCGTTTTTTGTAGAATTTGTTTTTATTATCCTTGTAGAAACGTCTGAATTTCTTCGATCTGACCTCCATCTTGTCCATACGTTTAGCAATCATTGCAAATTTTTTTAGCAGTTTGTCGTAACCCTTCTCTTCATCTGGTGTAGTAGATTCAGAAGGTTCATCTGTTTTGCTCTTCGCTTTGAAGGCTACTTCTTTGTCCTTCTTGGAGCTGCTTTTTGCCTTTTTGGACAGATGATCTGCTCCACGAATTCTTTGAATGTCACATTCATGGCCTTCAAGACGATCAAATAGAGCTTCTGTAGAGAGTTCATTGAAGTCAGCACGAAGTGGTTGCATTGCAGCGTATATCTCCCAGCTAGGTGGAAGTGCTCTGAGTATTTTCATGTTTTTCTCCCTTTGCATATATTTGTTCTTTTTGAATGCTGATATCTCAAGTAAGATTCCAGTGAACCTTATTTTCAGTTGTTCGATGGTCTCGCCTGGTCTCATTTTGAATTCATCGTATTTGTTGCAGGTAAGTGACAGCTTGTTTTCAATCATGACTTCAAATCCTAGACACAAGTCTCTTAAGGCTTCCCACATCTCTTTGGCAGTATCCAGATCTTGGATTTTGGCCAGATGTACACCTTTGACTGTGCTAGATATGATTTCCTTTGCAAAATCATCCAGATTGGCTTCGCGACGTTCCTCTGAAGTGTACTTTCTTGGATCTGTAGGAACTATCTGTGTAGTTACTCCGGTTGAAGTAGTTACGGTCTTTTCTTCAGTGATCTGAAGTGGACCTTCTTCTATTACTTTCCAAATCAGATAATGATGGGCTTTGAGTGCTGTTTTGATTCTGAAACTCCATTCTCTATATCCTTGGATAGAGAATTCTTCACAAGCTCTAACAACAGAAGATTCCATAGCAAATAGTATGCACGTGAATGAAAGTATGTTTTCCTAGATCTATTCAAGTTGACCACGCAGGCCTTATGAACCACCGCTCTGATACCACTTGTTGGTCACGAAAGAGCAAGGTTTGGTGTATGGGGGGGGGGGGGAATACACCAAATACAAATTTTTTAGTTTACTTGGCTGATTATCAGAGAGTTCAAGCTATTCTTAAAGAAGAAATTGCTCGTCAAATGACTGACCAGATCGATCGACAGATCGATAGCAGATCAATCCAAAACGGGTTGCTCTCTAGTGTAAATACTTAGAAAATAATAAGAGTGATCTTATTACTTTCAAAGTATTGTGTGTGCGGAAATATGGTGGACTTAATTGGTGCTCTTTACATTAAAAACCTTAAATATAATCCAGATCGATAAAGCAGGTTGATTGAAATGTAGTTTAAATGATAGTGCAAGGGTTAGAATAAATAAACAACAAAATATAAATATGCAGAAGGATAAGTGAAATTTTTTTTTAACGTGGTTCGGGAAATTCTTACGTCCACGGTCTGATCAAAACTAGATCAGATTATCCACTACTAGGATACTCTTCTTCTTTATACTTGCGGAGAACGAGCCACAAGTTTCAAACACAATCTGGTTGAAAACTTATGCACGAATAAGGGTCGTGTCCCTTTACAACATATTACAGATGACAAAATAGTAGGAATTGCAGATCCTAATGATATGTATAAAAAATTTAACAATCTGCTCTTTCTTCTCTCCTCTTGTTGTTTTTTCATCTTCGCCCTGGTCTCGTCGGATATGAGTTGTACGCTCTCATATACTCCTTCTCTCATCCTAATGTAATCTGGATCCTCGGCATCAATCTTGTAGCCTCTATTTTCCGCAAGCTGGTTTATGAAAGTGAGCAGAAATGTCTTGTCTGGCAGATCAATTCTAGGAATGTTGGGGCAAGTTCTAAATTCCCTCTCTGGGGTAGTGATTTGAACTTGCGCCTTTGCTGCAGCTTCTCTTATACTCTCAACCAAATCTTTTGCAGCATTCAGATCCAGAAACAGGTTAAAAGCCTCATTGGGTGTCCTCTCGCTGTATGCCGGTTCTTTTAGAAAGTAGCGGCACATGATGAACCCATATCTCAACCCTTCCCATCCCTCTTTTAAATTATCTGGGACCCAGTTGGTCTCTGCCTCTTTAGTGTTTGATGTTCTGATGGGAGCAGATGATGACCAACCAAATCCAGATCGTTTCTTCTTCTTCAAGGGTTGACTGGATTTGCTCGAGGATGATCTAGATACTTTTTGTGTTGGGACAGATGGTGGGTTGGAACTTTCTGGTGCAATCTGCTGCTTAGGTTTAGCCTTTTTCATTTCTTCTTTTGCACCAGATTGCAACTTCCCCTTCGCAACAGATTGCTTCTTTTCTTTCCCAGATCCTTCCCCCTTTTCGACATCATCAACATACATATTGATGAGTGCCCTTAGGGAGGTGATATCTTCTTTCATCTCTTTCATCTCCTTGTCTGTATCGACCTTTTGTATAAGCAGTGATGTGATGTTGAGATTGGAATCATCGATCTGCTTTTGAAAAGATGTCTTTGCTTTGAGTAGATCTGCTTTGTAGCCCTCCTGATCTTCTTTTATAATTCCAATTTCGTCAAAGAAAGAATCAATCATTGTTTTTGTTGGATAGCGCAGTTCACTCATCTTTCTTTCAACAAAATTTTTGCCATCTGATTCAAATTGCCTGAACATGGCTCTTATGTGTGCATTGGCCTCCTTTATCACATCAGTTGCTATGCCGTCTGTTTGTTCCTTTACAATGGTATGAACCATGTCTTTTTCATGCTTTGCAAACTCTGTCACAATCTTGTACATTTCATTCACCTTGAGCTTCATGGTTTCTAGAGTCTGATCGATCTGTGCCTTTATCTCTTCCGCAGCAGATCGATCGTCATCCATTTTCTTGCTCAGCTCCTCCAGTTTCAATCGGCATATTCTCCTCAAATCAGAGTCAACCTAGTCAACGTGAGTTTTCAGGTGGTTGTTGAACTCTGTGAGAATGCGAATGGCCTCGTCTTGTACGGTGGAGAGAGTCCCATACATGTACTGATCCACCTTTTTGGAGATTAAGTCCCAGACTTGAGTATTGGAGAGAGTCCCATACATGGCCTTCGTCTGTCTAGTCTCCAGCATCAGCCATGTGCTGATCTGGTTCTAAAGCTTGTGTTGCTGCACCCTGTTGGTGAGCATTAGTGTGGTTTGCTTCAACTCCTTCTTCCTTAACAACTCCTTCTTCAATGCTTTCGTAAAATTCAAGCATGTTTGCCTTTTCATATGCAGATCGAAGATCAATCTGTAGTTCGTTTGCTTCAAATTTAGACATGCCAAGGATGTCTGGTTTGTACGTCTCTCTCAGCTCGGCTATGGAAGAAGCAGTGAAGATTTTAAGCATGGTGGCTTCTTCAATTTTTAATGCGTGTATTGATCTAGTTCTGAGCAGAGCATCCAGGACATAGAATTCTTTATCTTTTACGAGCAAGAGAAACTTGAGCCGTCTGGCCGCTTCGTATGTTTCTGGGGTCATCTGTATCCCAGGAAATGTCCTCAGAAAGGAGTGATCTCCTTCTGTTTCCAGCATCCTCACAACCGTTTCTGCCTTTTTCAATTCCTCGTCCTCATCCGTGGATTCCTCTTCTCCTTCATCCTCCTCATCAATCTGCTCCAGAGGTTCAGCAGACGATGGACTTGCAGTATGTGCTGGGGAAAAATCCTTGACCTGGTCAGGGTCCAAGGATGAGATTGGTACTACATTCTCTGGTGGTCCAGCTACCAAAATTTCCTCCTCCTCAACCTCTCGTTGAGGAATGACAGTTTCTGCAGGAATGAGTTCAGGGCTCTGAGCTTCTTCCACAAATTCAGCAAGTTTCTACAACCTCCTTCTCTTTGGTTTGGGTTGCTGTGCTGCAGTGGCAGCATCAGTTTCAACTGAGCTTGCCCTCCTGGTCACTCTCTTGGAGGGGGTCCTCTCGATGGGTTTTTCTTTTGTAACTTTGGATTTTGTAGATTTTTTTGTTGGGGCAGATGGAGGAACCCAGATTGGGTTAGAATTGCCCATTTCCATCAAGGCATTTGCATATACTGGGTCTCACCCTAGCAATCAGATTTGCAGAAATGCCCATAGACATTTCTATCTAATGTTGATCCTTCGGGAAACTCAATCTGTTATTGAATTCAACAGAATTGTCCCATTTGTGCTGTGAAAAGAAAGATTCCAGCATCTGATTTTTGTGGAGTGCCTTAAGCTGCTCCTCTTCACTTCTATCCCAGGGTTCCCTCCTTTTACAAACATAATCATCTTGGCCTCCTTCGCCAAGAGATCGAATAATATTCTACTCTAGTTTACTGGCAAGTTAAGCACCACAGCAGTCAAAATCTTGAACTTCTCAGGGGTGACCTGGTCGTAAGAACCATTGTGGTTCAGGAATATCCTCTGAATGAATTCAAAAACAATTTTGAATTCTGGTGCAAGCAGTGCCCTAGTGAACATCTTGTTCATGTAACGTATAGGCACGACCATCACCATCTCTGCTACTTCCTGAAGTTGGTCTTCACTGATGTCTGCCAAGGAGAGACCTTCATCTTTCAACTTGTATACATTGTCTATAATGTTTAAAACATTGTAAGTGGTGTTGCTGAGGATGTTTCCCTTGCTAACCCTGATGGTTGCCTCGTTTTCACCCTTCTCTCCCTGCCATGAGAGATAAAAGGCAACTACTTCTTTGGGCAAGAAGTGGACAGGATGAGAGGTGACGATGTTGTGAAATCATACAGCAAAAAATAAAACAATACATGTATATAAGTACTATCATTCCATCAATGAAGTATGAACACCCAATAGCAGTTTACAAAATATGACATTTTATACTACAGTACAAGTGAACACATACATGCAATGGGTAAAAAGGATTTTCTATACACGAATGAGAAATATCAAAACATACAAGATATGTAGCAGAAAATAAGTAAGAACATCTCATAAATGATAAACTTTTGCAGTGTCGAACAAGGTCGAAGGCCTTGTCCAGTTTAAGAAAACCGAAGGTCTCTAGTACTGCAAACAAGTCTTGATGAATGTAGGGTTTCAAGTAGTTCACTTGCTCAAGAAAAACAGAGGATTTGGGTGCCATTTTTGTAAAAGTAGAGAGTTTTCCGAAAGATTGAGAGAGAGTTGGAAGGTAGAAAATTTCGCTAAGTGTAGAATGTATGAAGAGTGGGTGATAGTTGAACCGACTTATCAATTATATAAAAGAAAAGAGAGATAAGTAAGGTAATAATATAATTTAATATACTTCTCTTTTTCAGGTTTTCCCGCCTTTCCAAGGTATAGACTTACATTCTATTACTGCCTCTATCTCGCGTGTGATATACGCGCTTTTGATCGTGGGGATGTGGAGTGGCGCGTGTTGGTTCATACTGTGAAAAGTACATCCATTTTCTTGATTTGGTAAATATCACCTTGATTACTGTTCCCAAACATAGAATCAATCATCACAAAAATAAAGATTTGATATACTGTGTCAGAAATTAGATATATGATTAAGTTGATATAATCGTCATATATAGTTGACTTTCCCCCTTAATCAAGTAGTGGGATAAATTAATAAAAGATATTAATTAATATCCACGTGGCATCAAGTAATCTGGTCCAAATCGATCTCTCGAGCTGCTTGTTAATGCAATCGATCTATTTGTGCCACTTTCAAATTTTGGACATTAATCTTGTGTGATGATCTGCTAATAATTCACGGTTGGAATTTAAACGATCTGACTATCAAACTTCTATTTGGATGATCTGGTGTCAATTCCCAGTTGGAATTTTGCATGGCCTGTTTTTATCAAACTCGTTTTTATCGATCTGGTTCAAGTTCCCTGTTGGAATTTTCAACTTGATTTAATCTAAGATAATCTTGCCTTGTCTTCAAGATTTAATAGACCTAATTTACTACAAAGCATTTTGAACCTTTCTTCTGATAATGCTTTGGTGAGAATGTTAGCTCTCTGGACTTCATTGTGTATTTTCTCGATCTGTACATGTTTTCTTTCAACATGATCTCTTATAAAATGATGTCTTACGTCCACATGATTGCATCTGGTATGCAAATCAGGATTCTGTGTGATAGCTATAGCACTTGAGCTGTCACAGAAGATGGGTATTTCCATGACATCGATCTCATAATCTTTAAGCTGTTGTTTTAACCACAGTATTTGTGCACAACAACTTCTAGTTGCCATATATTCTGCCTCGGTGGTTGAAGTTGCAACAGATGTCTGTTTCTTTGAGAACCAAGAGATCAGTTTATTCCCTAAAAATTGACATGTACCAGATGTTGACTTTCTGTCTAGCTTGCATCCAGCATAGTCTGAATCTGTGTATCCAGTTAGCTCAAAGTTATCTTCACATGGATACCATAATCCTACACGGGCTATTCCCTTAAGATATCGTAATATCTTCTTAGCTGCTTCCATGTGAGACTCTTTGGGATTTACTTGATATCTTGCACATACACCTACTGCAAACATAATGTCAGGTCGACTGGCAGTTAGGTATAATAGTGATCCTATGATCCCTCTGTATTGTGTAATATTAGCTGGTTTTCCTTCTGGGTCAGGTTCGATTTTCCCATTGGTCTGCATTAGGATTTTAACTATTTTGCTGTCTTTCATCCCAAATTTGGTTAGAAGATCGTTGATGTATTTTGTTTGGTTAATGAAAATACCATCTGGTTCCTACTTGACCTGCAAACCTAGAAAGTAGCTCATTTCCCCCATCATGGACATTTGATGCTTATTTTTCATAAGTTCAGCAAATTTGTCACACAGATAGGTAGATTGAGATCCAAAAATGATATCATCTACATATATCTAGACCAAGAGAATGTTTTCTTTGACTTTGATGATAAATAAAGTCTTGTCAACAGATCCTCTTCTGAATCACATAAATAGGAGGATTGAGATTCAAATATTATTTCATCTACATAGATTTGTACTAAGACGATATTTTCTTTGACTTTAATGATGAATAAAGTCTTGTCAATAGATCCTCTTCTGAATCCAGAATCTAGTAGAAATGTTGATAATGTCTCATACTGTCACAGCCCAATTTCTTAACCCTATCTTAGCCAAGAGATTAGGCCATGACTTAACTAACTTGGAAGAAACTCAAGCAATTGATGTTTAAACACAAAGGAACTCAAAATGACTTTCGCGAAAAACAGGGCAGGACTGACACCTCAACTTCGGAAGCTCATAACTTTCTCATATGAACTCCGAATTAAGATCCGAAAGAACCGTTAGAAAGGTATCGAAAAGATCTTTCAAATGACACCAATATCAGAAAATTCGGACAAGTGAAACGTGCAGAAATGGGAAAAACAGAGGCTGCCCTGTTTCTAGAAATTTTCAAGTATTCACAATTGATGAACTTTGAGTTCCCAAACTATCAACGATCATCTCAAACAACCATGAAAGAGACGTAGAACACGTTAACTCACAAAGAAAAGTACCACAATGGGTAAGAAAGGCTAACATAATATCACGGTACCAAACGACCAAGTGACGACAAACAAAGGTTCATAACGGGAACATATCAATATGAATCTCACGGATTAATCAAACGTATCAACATACTAAGGACAACAAGGTGTCAAGTTTACTCAACAACAAGAGTGGATGATCATAAGTACAACAACACTACTTCAACCACTAAATACATATATGGTCAAAACAAAGTGACAACAAGCCCAAAGCCAGCATTCATCTCCATCTTCATCGCCGCTGCTCAACCTGCAAATGTGAATGAATATGCAAGGCATGAGTACGATGTGTACTCAGTGGGCACGTTGCCAAACTTTTCTTAAAAACATGTTCTTGTGACTTGCAATAACTTTCTTTAAAACTGAAACTTTTCATGCTCAACTGTAACATAAATAAAACATGTTGGTGTCTGCAGACAAAATCTTTCATATACACCATATCTACGCACTTCTTGTGTTGAGAGGTAGGCCTCCCTCTCAAACACTATGACCGGCCGATCCGCTCACCGGCTCACGGTCACATATGTGTACACAAACCCTTACCGGCAGCTCGTCCGGCATAGGGCCGATATCGTAATTCTCTCGTAGATAGGTAATGCAATCATGCTAAAAACATGCAAGTCACATCTTTTCAAAATAACATGCAATAGCAAGTTTCATAAATAACATGCATACTTTAAAAGAATGTGCCCACCTGATTGACTTATGTTATATAAGTCGAAGGCTCGTCTTCTTCTTTCTTGGGATTTGTATCTCTTCTTCTTACTCCACTTGTACCTTAATTATATAAATTTGGAGTAGATTAGAAAGACATTATCTCATATAATCTCTTATCTTAACTTAGATTGCTATCAATTTACTCTCTTTCGGGTCATTGCATCCTTTATCTATTCCATTACGTATCATCTTATAATTACACATACTTATGTATTCTAAGCTTACTTGCATACTTAACTTCATATCTAAGATCTCACACTTAAGAAGTATGTATTCTTCTTTACACTTAAAATTCTAACTTCCACATACATGTCTCTTTAATTCCAACAAACTCACATTATACTTCATATTATTTCCTCATCACAACTATGGTATTAAATTATCCAATTAACTCCTCTACATATGACTTTGGATCATCCCCTTCTCCAAGCATTTTATGATTCTTTATGAAATGATAATTCTTTCTTCAATCTCTTGATCTATCTATGCTTACTATCATCTAATTAACTCTAATTCAACATCACCTAAGCAAATTACCATCAACATATATATAAACCATGAACTTCATACATTCTTAGATTTTTAGAAATCAAATTCTAGTATATGAAAAATTCCCAATAAATTATTCTAAGCTTTATTCATGCCATTGAACTCAATTATGATCTCAAATTACACAAATAAAATCAAAATCTTATTGAAAATTTCTTCCTAATTTTCAGTCACTATGAACATTTAAGATGTTTGAATTTTTGCTCTAATTTCTTTCTCTAATCATATTTATTAGTTCCTAATGACACTTATCCATGCTTAAATCAAACAATTCCATTCAATTTCCACCAATTCAAATTAGAGTTCTTATGGAAGATTTAGGGAAAATCTAATTATTCATCATTTCTAACAATTCTTTGCAAAATCATACTTAGAACATGATGTTCTATTTAATTACTACAACTTATATAAAAATCAACATCATATCTTATGAATTATGAACATAACCTATCATGGATAGACAGACAACCTCTCTTCAAATTCTACAAATTAAAGAGGTAAAGATGATGGAATAATACCTCAAAGGTGATTATCTCTTGAAATTGAGCCTCAAATTTAACTTAGAACTTGAATTATGGAGGAGAAAATTTCTTGTCTATGGAGGAAGTGTGGTGCACGAAAATGAGGGGAAGGAGGAGGTGGAAGATGATGAAATATGATAAGGATGGCTTTCTTATATATTAAGTATAAGATTTTTTTATTAATTAAATAATTTGATAATTATCCACTTAGCTCTAGGGGCTTCTAGAAGGTCCCACCTCCTCGATTTTCGTGCATCGAGATCTTAATGCTGGATTACTCATCTCGACACAAGGAATCCACCGGTTCAGACCGTTCGCGATTCCGAGTTCAGATGAACGAATTATTCGAGTTTTACCTTACCGAATGAATTTAATTACATAAATTCCTTTCTAAAGCAATATTTTCTAACAAAATCCTCATAATAATCTCTTCTATGTATCTTAGAAAATTGGGCTTAATTTATAAATATTGCTACGGCTGTCGAATTCCCAAATTGAATTCCTGCCGAAAACTAATTAAATTATTATCGAAATTGCAATAATAAATTTTTATTCTTTCTTTTATCTATTTTCAAGCTTAATGGAATTTCTAATTCCATTTTTCTATGTTATCTAATAGATAAAAATTTTCTCTTCTGAGGGGCATGCGTTGTCTGAGTTTATTCTATCTCAACCCCTTTCTTTTATCTCTAATATGGAATTAATAAATTCCATTTTCTTTCTTAACGAAATATTCATAATTCTTTCTTCTAAATCGTATAATAGATTCTTCAAACTCTTCTTAATCTCATATAAATATTCTCTTAGGGATGCAATGCCCTAATTAAGCTTTAATTATCGTTTAATTACAACTACAGTATTTCGGGGTACTACACATACCAAGCTCTAGGTGCTTGTTTAAGACCATAGACTGCTTTTGCCAGTCTGTATACTTTCTGGTTTGGGTCTGCTTCTTCAAATCCAGGTGGCTGTTCCACATATACTTCTTCTTCAAGAATACCATTTAGGAAGGCACTTTTGACATCCATCTGGTATACCTTGAACCGTTGTGTGCAGCATATGCTAAGAATAGCCTTATTGCTTCTAGTCTGGCTACGGGTGCAAATGTTTCATCAAAATCGATGCCTTCTTGTTGATTATAGCCTTTAGCTACTAATCTGGCTTTGTTTCTGACTACTTCTCCATTCTCATCCCGTTTATTCTTGAACACCCATTTTACACCTATGGCACCTTGGTGTTTGGGTCTGTCAACGAGATACCAAACCTATTTCCTTTTGAACTCATTGAGTTCTTCTGGCATTGTTGTTATCCAATCTGCATCTTGTAGTGCTTCATGAGCATCAGATGGTTCAATGCGAGAGAGATAACAGCTTAACAATGCACTTTCTCCAAGCATCCTTCTGGTTTTCACACGATCTGATGGGTTCCCAACAATCTGTTCTGTTGGATGATCTTGTATCCATCTCCTTCTCCTGGTCATCTCTTCATCTGATATCTCAGGTTCAGGATGATTTGTTGGTTCCTCAAATGAAGGGTGTGATGTAGAAGATGATTGGAATAGATTCTCATTAGGATTTTCTTCTGGATTTGGATTTTCAGATTGATTATCTTCTGCAATGACTGTTTCAATGCTTGGTGATTTGTTTTCATCCAGATTGTGCTGTGTTGTTCCCCCTTGCTGTATGATTTCTTCAGCAGTAGGTGGAATGTTAATCTCTTCATCATCACTTTTTGAATTCCAGATAAGGATATCTTCAAATAGTAGTTCATTCATTCTTCTTCTTATCATCTGGTTTTCTGTCTGTTTTTCATCTAGTGATCTGTTACCTCCATAATATGAGAGTTCTTATTGTAGACTCAATATGCTTTACTAACAGCAGAATATCCTAAGAATATTCCAGGGTCAGTTTTGCTATCAAAAGTCTTCAATTAAGATTTCCCATTATTGTGTATGTAACACAAACAACCAAAAGTTCGAAAGTAAGAAATCTTAGGCTTTCTGTTGTTCCAAATCTCTTATGGTGTCTTTCCATGTCTGAGTGTGATGGACGATCTGTTTTGAGTATAGCAGGCTGTATAAATCGCTTCTGCCTAGAACTTCTTTGGTAGATTGGTTGCATTAAGCATTGTGCGAGCTGCTTCTTTTAGAGATCTGTTTCTCCTTTCAACAACTCCATTCTGTTGAGGGGTTCGAGCAGCAGATGTTTGATGAGTGATCCCCATCTTGTTGCAGTATGCTTCAATATTTTGGTTGAGAAATTCTGTTCCTCGATCTGTTCTGATAGAGGTTATACTCATCTCCTTCTGTTTGGTGATCTTGTGTAGAAAATCAGGGAGTTTGTCTAGAGTCTCTTTCTTCTTCAACAGAAAGATGACCCAAGTGAATCTTGAGTAATCATCTATGATTACTAAGGTGTATTTTCTCCCATTTATGCTTAGAGGTTTGACTGGACCAAACAAATCTAAATGCAAAAGCTCCAGTATTCTTGAGGTTGAGTGAGCTGTTTTGCTTGTAAATGATGATTTGGTCTGCTTTGCAGCTTGACAGGCTTCACATATATGATCTTTATCATATACTTGGTCTGGTAGACCTTCCACTAGTTTTTCTTTTGCAATCTTGTTGATTGACTTGAAGTTTATATGGCTCAATCTCTTGTGCCATAACCAACTTGTTTCTGACACTGTCTTAGTAACTAAACAAGTCTCGATCTGGTTTGTCCACTGGACAATATATAACCTATCCTGCAGTTTACCGGTAAGGAGTATCTCATCTCCTTCCTTGTTCTTCACAAGACAATTGTTAGTATCAAAAATGATCTGATTACCGTTAGCGCAGAATTGACTTACAGAGAACAGATTGTGAAGAAGACCCTCTACGTACGAAACATTAATGATGGTGGTCTTGCCAACTTTTATATTTTCATATCCTCTGGTGTACCCTTTTGAGTTGCATCCAAAGGTGACCTGTGGTCCTGGCTTCTCTATGTAATCTGATAGAAGATTCTTATCATATGTCATGTGTTTTGAACAACCACTATCTATGATCCAGATTGCTCCTTTTGCTATCTTGCTCCTTCTTGCACTTTTCTGATCCTGCAATTAATTACACTTAGCTACCCTTCAACGTTTGGGTGCTTGATTATTAGCAAATGTTCCCTTTCGAATCCAGAACATTTTTGGGTTAGGAACAGAAAAATAACAGGTACTGATATTCCCTTCTTGATTGGTAGTGTCCTGTTGACATTCTTTGTTGGTTTGCCATTTTTATTTGGCAGTGTCCAGTTGACATTATTTTTATGAGTGCGATCTATTTCTGTGTAACAGGTTGGTTGAATTTTTGTTTGATAGTACTGCCTGTTCCCAATCTCTTTCATGATCATCTTTTGGGGGTGGCCTTTCTTGTTTTTCAAGTTTTTCACTTGATCTGGTATGTGTTTCCTTTCTGGTACAAAGTTTATGGTGCTGGAAGAATTTTCTGAGTGGCCTGGATATCCTAATCCAGATGTGCCTTGTTGTTGCAGGTTGATTAGCAACTTGGCACGTTCATCACTCTTGTAAATCATTTCTTTGTCTTTCTTGATCTTTTCTTCAGCAACATTGTTCCTATTAATGAGATCTTTAACTTTTGAATTTAAAGAGTGGATCTCACTATTCTTTCCCTTGATCTGTTCTTCAGATTTCTTCAATCTGTCATTTTCTTCTACAACTTCTCTAAATAATCTCTTGATGCTCGAGTAGTTTTTGAACATCTCATTTACTTCTTCCCAAGAGTAATCAGTTTGATCTTCATTATCCTGTTCCAGATTCATATCATTTGAGGAATTGGAATAGCATGAATTTACCTCGACTTCATCCAGACCGTTGTCTAGTCCCACATAGCATTCATCTCAACCTTCTTCATCATTAGCAAAGAAGGCTTCATCATTTTCTGATGAGCTATCTGAGAAATGACTCGAGCTGCTTGACTCTTGTTCAGCTAACATAGCTTTTCGTTCATGTTTGAGTTTTCGATCTCACTTTGCTCTCAACTCTTCTCTTTGGCTTTTGGATAGATCAGGACAGTCTGTTTTGAAGTGACCTGTTCTGCCACAACAAAAGCACGTATAATCTGCAAAGTTAGATGTTTTAGAGATTTTACCAGTCTGCTGTTTTGATTCTTCCTTGCTATCAGATCGATCATTGTCACGCTTCTTATAGAATTTGTTTTTGTTGTCTTTATAGAAGCGTCTGTATTTCTTTGATAACTCTTTTAACAGTTTGTCATAGCTTTTCTCTTCATCTGGCAGTGATGGTTCAGAAGGTTCATCTGATTTGCTCTTTGCTTTAAAGGCTACTTCTTTGTCCTTCTTAGAACCGCTTTCTGTCTTTTTGGACAGATGATCTGGTCCTCGTATTCTTTGAATGTCACATTCATGACCTTCAAGGTGATCAAATAATGCTTCTGTAAACTGATCATTAAAATCTGCACGAAGAGGTTGCATGGCAGCATAGATCTCCCAGCTAAGTGGAAGTGATCTGAGTACTTTCATATTCTTCTCCCTTTGAGTATATTTGTTCTTATTGAACGTAGATATTTCAAGGAGAATTACATTGAATCTCATCTTCATTTGTTCTATTGTCTTGCCTGGTTTTATCTTGAATTCATCATATTTGTTGCAGGCTAGGGACAACTTGTTCTCAATCATGAATTCCGATCCTAGACACAGGTCTCTTAGGGCTTCCAACATCTCTTTGGCAACATCTCTCTGGCCAAATCTTGGATTTTGGCCAGATGAACCCCTTTGACTGGCTTCACGACGTTCTTCTGCTGTGTATTTTCTTGGATCTTTGGGAACTATCTGTGTAGTTACACCAGTTGCATTGGTTACTGTCACTTTTTCAGTGATCTGTAGTGGACCATCTTCGATAACTTTCCACATCAGATAGTGATGGGCTTTGAGTGCCATTTTGATTCTGAAGCTCCATTCTCTATATCCTTGGATAGAGAATTCTTCACAAGCCCTGACAACAGATGATTCCATAGCAGATAGTATGTTCGTGAATGAAAATAGGTTTTCAAGTTGACCACACAGGTATTAACCTTGTGAAACAAAACAATGGTCGTATGAACCACTGCTCTGATACCACTTGTTGGTCCCGAAAGAGCAAGGTTTGGTGTATGGGGGGGGGGAATGCACCAAACAAAAACTTTTCAGTTTACTTGTTAAATAATTAGAGAGTTCAAGCTATTCTTATTTAACGTTTGGGTGCTAGGTTATTAGCAAATGTTCCCTTTCGAATCCAGAACATTTTATGTTTAGGAACAGATATATAGCAAGTAATAATGTTTCCATCATCATCAACTTTAGATAGAGAATGAAATACAGATGGATGGTGTCTCTCTATTGCCTCATTTGTTGGTCCCGAAAGAGCAAGGTTTGGTGTATGGGGGGAGGGGGGG
>JAPKLX010002020.1:0-15883 GCA_026898415.1 Leonotis leonurus | reverse complement strand
GACCAGATCGATGATTACAGCGATGAACCAGAGCGATTGAGTCATCAAGCCTTTAGCTGACATCATCCTACACATCATATACACTTGCCACGTCAAGATCAAGGTCCATCCAACAGGGTTTGGAAAGTTGATCTACGATTACAACATATAAGGAAAGAGACCGTTAAACAATCTGATTTCCATAAATTAAAGATTGAGTCAACCTCTCCTATATGGCAAGAACAGATATGATGGAAACCATTGATTGGCAATATACCATCTATCTCACGCCAATCAACAACGGCTAGAATTTCAATATTCAATGCCTATATAGTTGAAGTCAACAATCTGGAAATAGAGAGAACACGCACAAACTATACTGCAATTATCCTTCAAGCACTCTGCATTCCAGACTTAGAGCTTCAACATTCTGTGATTCCACATCACACCAACCACCTCGATTCAAGTCTGTCTTGTCGAGAGAAAGGAGATCACCCTGCTAGCTAGTAGTTTTCTAGTGGTAACGTAGAGGTAATCTGTTGTAAAGGGACACGACCCTGCATTCGTGCATAAGTATCACTCTAGTTGTGATTGGTACTTGTGACTCGTTCTCCACGAGTATAAAGAAGCAGAGTATCCTAGTAGTGGATAATCTGGTCTAGGTTTGACCAGATCGTGGACGTAGGGATTTCCCGAACCACGTTAAACATCGTGTGCTTTACTTTTCTGCATTCTTATTATCTGTTGTTTATTATCCTAACCTCCTACACTATCATATATGCTGCATTCTCAATCAATCTGTTTAAATGATCCGGTTAATTCCTTAAGGTTTTCAAAACAAGAGCAATCATTAATCCACCATTATTCCGCACTCACTCTACACTCAAAAGGTAATAAGATCACTCTTATTATCTGTTAAGTGTTTTCACCTTGAGAGTAATCTGTTTGGACTAAACCAGATATTGATCTGTTTATCGATCTGGTCAGTCATTCCAAGCAATTTCTTATACAGAATAGCTTGAGCTCTCATATAAATTGTCAAGTAAACTGAAAAGTTAGTATTTGGTGTATTCCCCCCCCCCATACACCAAACCTTGCTCTTTCGGGACCAACAGATCTCTTCAGCAACAGGTGGTGTGTTAATTTCTTCATCCTCACTTTTTGAATTCCAGATAAGAATATCTTCAAGTAAAAGTTCATTCATCCTTCTGGTAGTCACTTGATTTTCTGTCTGCTTTTCATCTAGTGATCTGTACTCAACAATAGACTCATCAAAAACAACATGAGGTGTTACTTCCACAATATGAGAATTCTTATTGTAGACTCGATAAGCTTTACTGACATCAGAATATCCTAAGAATATTCCAGGATCAGTTTTGCTATCAAAAGTTTTCAACTGTGATTTCCCATTATTGTGTATGTAACATAAACAACCAAAAGTTCTAAAATAAGAAATCTTAGGTTTTCTGTTGTTCCATAGTTCATATGGAGTCTTTCCATGTCTGAGTGTGATGGATGATCTGTTTTGAGTGTAGCATGCTGTATATATGGCTTCAGCCCAGAATTTCTTTGGTAGGTTGGTTGCATTAAGCATTGTGCGAGCTGCTTCTTTTATCTATCTGTTTCTCCTTTCAACAACTCCATTTTGTTGGGAAGTTCGAGCAGCAGATGTTTGATGAGTGATTCCCATCTTATTGCAATATGTTTCGATCTTCTGGTTGAGAAATTCTGTTCCTCGATCTGTTCTGATAGAGGTTATGCTTATCTCTTTCTGTTTAGTAATCTTGTGTAGAAAGTCAGGAAGCTTGTCTAGGGTTTCTTTCTTCTTCAGCAGAAAGATGACCCAAGTGAATCTTGAGTAATCATCTATGATTACCAATGTGTACTTTCTTCCATTGATGCTTAGAGGTTTGACTGGTCCAAACAGATCAAGGTGTAACAGTTCTAATATTCTTGATGTTGAGTGAGCTGTCTTGCTTGCAAAGGATGATCTGGTTTGCTTCCCAGCTTGACAAGCATCACATATGTGATCTTTATCATACACTTGATCTGGTAGTCCTTCCACTAACTTTTCCTTGGCAATCCTGTTGATTGATTTACAGTTTAGATGGTTTAGTCTCTTATGCCATAACCAGCTGGTTTCTGATACAGTCTTAGTGACTAAGCAGGTCTCGATCTGATTGGTCCACTGGACTATATATAATCTATCCTGCAGTTTACCGGTAAGGAGTATTTCATCTCCTTCCTTGTTCTTCACCAGACAGTTGTTAGTATCAAAAACAATCTGATTACCATTAGCACAAAACTGACTTACAGAAAACAGATTGTGACTAAGACCCTCAACATATGACACATTAGTGATAGTGGTCTTGCCAACTTTGATGTTTCCATACCCTCTGGTATATCCTTTTGAATTACATCCAAAAGTGACCTGTGGGCCTGGTTTCTCTATGTAATCTGTCAGTAGGTTCTTGTCACAAGTCATATGTTTTGAACAACCACTATCTATAATCCACATAGTTCCTCTTGCTATCTTACTCCTTCTTGCATGCAGTTCTTTGATCCTGCAATTAATTACACTTAGCTACCCTTTCAACGTTTGGGTGCTTGATTATCAGCAAACAATCTTTTTCGAATCCAGAACATTCTAGGGTTAGGGACAGCAATATAGCAGGTAATGATGTTTCCCTCATTATCTATTTTAGATACAGAGTGAATTTCAGATGGATGATATCTCTTTATTTCACCCTTCTTCAATCCTTTCTTAGTAGGAACTGTCTGGTTGACAATTTTTGTCCTGTTGACATTTACTCTTTGAAGATGTCTTGTTTCTGTGTATTGAGCTGGTTGTCCCTTTGTTTGATAATACTTTCTGTTCTTTCCATCTTTTATTATCATCTTTTGAGGATGACCTTTCTTGTTTTTCAAGTCCTTCACTTGATCTGGTATCTGCTTCCTTTCTGGTACGAAGTTTATAGTTCCAGAAAGCTTTTCTGAGTAACCTGGATACCCTAATCCAGATGTGCCCTTTTGTTGCAGATTGATTAGCAACTTGGCACGTTCATCACTCTTGTAGATCATTTCTTTTCCCTTCTTGATCTTTTCTTCAGCAATACTGTTTCTTGTAACCAGATCCTTAACTTTTGAGTTAAGTGTGTGGATCTCATTGTCTTTACTCATGATCTGTTCTTCCAGATCGTTTACTTTAGCAACAAATTGTGTATTTGCTGTGCTTAAAATTTGCTCGACTTTCTTCAATCTGTCGTTCTCTTCAACAACTTCTTTAAATAGTCTCTTGATACTTGAGTAGCTTTTGAACATCTCATCTATTTCATTCCATGAGTATTCTGCTTGATCTTCGCTTTCCTGTTCATGATCATTATCATAATTTGAGGAATTTGAGTAGCAAGTATTTACCTCAACTTCATCTAGCCCGTTGTCCAATCCTACATAGCATTCATTCCAGCTTTCTTCATCATCAGCAATGAAGGCTTCATCATTTTCTGATGAGCTGTCTGAGAAGTGACTCGAGCTGCTTGAGTTCTGTTCAGCTATCATGGCTTTGCGCTCAAATTTAAGCTTTCGATCTCTTTTGGCTCTTAGCTCATCTCTTTGACTTCTGGACAGATCAGGGCAATCTGTTTTGAAGTGACCTGCTCTGCCACATTCAAAGCAGGTGTAGTCTGTAGAGCTAGAAGTCTTTGTAGTTTTGACAGTCTGCTTTGTTGACTCGTTCTTGTCATCTGATCGATCATTGTCGTACTTTTTGTTGAAGTTTCTCTTGTTATCTTTGTAGAAGCGTCTGAATTTCTTCGATCTGGTTTCCATCTTGTCCATTCGTTTGGCGATCATTGCGAACTCTTTTAAGAGTTTGTCATAGCCTTTCTCTTCATCTAGAGTAACGGACTCAGAAGGATCATCTGGTTTGCTCTTCGCTTTGAAGGCTACCTCTTTGTCCTTCTTCGAGCTGCTTTCTACCTTTTTAGACAGATGGTCTGGTCCTCGAATTCTTTGGATGTCACACTCATGACCTTCGAGATGATCAAATAAGGCTTCAGTGGACAGATCATTGAAGTCTGCTCTTAGAGGTTGCATTGCTGCATAGATCTCCCAGCTTGGTGGAAGAGCTCTAAGAACTTTCATGTTCTTCTCCCTTTGAGAATATTTGTTCTTTTTGAATGCGGATATCTCAAGAAGAATTCCAGTGAATCTCATTTTCATCTGTTCTATTGTCTCGCCTGGTTTCATTTTGAATTCGTCATATTTGTTGCAGGCTAGAGACAGCTTGTTCTCGATCATAACTTCAGATCCTAGGGCTAGGTCTCTTAAGGCTTCCCACATCTCTTTGGCAGTATCCAAATCTTGGATTTTGGCCAGATGTATGCCTTTGACCGTGCTGGAGATGATCCCTTTGGCAAAATCATCAAGATTTGCTTCTCTCCTTTCTTCAGAGGTATATTTTCTGGGATCCTTTAGTACTGATTCTTTAACCGCTCCTGTCTCTGTGATACGAGTAGTTTCTTCTGTAATGGCTAATGGTCCTTCTTCAATTACCTTCCACATAAGGCAGTGATGAGCCTTGAGACACATCTTTATTCTGAAACTCCACTCTCTGTAACCTTGAATGGAGAATTCTTCGCATGCCCTAATAACAGATGATTCCATAATGACAGATAGGATGCAAATGATGAAATGATTTTCTAGATCTATTCAAGTAGACCACGCAGGTATTAACCTTGTGAAACAAAACAATGGTCAGTTTGAACCACTGCTCTGATACCACTTGTTGGTCCCGAAAGAGCAAGGTTTGGTGTATGGGGGGGGGGAATACACCAAATACTAACTTTTCAGTTTTACTTGACAGTTTGTAAGAGAGCTCAAGCTATTCTTATAAGAGAAATTGCTCGGCAGTGACTAAACAGATCGATATACAGATCAATAGCAGATTTAGTTCAAACAGATTACTCCCTTAGTGAAAACACTTAGTTGATAATAAGAGTGATCTTATTACTTTCTGAGTGTAGAGTGAGTGCGGAATAATGGTGGATTAATGATTGCTCTTGATTAGAAAACCTTAAATATTAATCAGATTGATTAGAGAGATAGATTAAGATGCAGATGGATGATTGTGCAGAGAGTTAGAATAATAAACAACAGAAACTAAAAATGCAGAAATATAAAGCACACGGTTGTTTAACGTGGTTCAGGAAATCCCTACGTCCACGATCTGGTAAAAAACTAGACCAGATTATCCACTACTAGGATACTCTGCTTCTTTATACTCGTGGAGAACGAGTTACAAGTATCAATCACAACTAGAATGATACTTATGCACGAATGAAGGGTCGTGTCCCTTTACAACAGATTACCTCTACGTTACCACTAGAAAACTACTAGCTAGCAGGGTGATCTTCTTTCTCTCGATAAGACAGACTTGAATCGAGGTGGTTGATGTGATGTTGGATCACAGATTGTTGAAGCTCTAAAATCTGGAATGCAGAGTGCTTGAAAGTATAACAACAGTACAGCTCGCGTGAGTTCACACCTTTCCAGATTGTTGACTTCAACTATATAGGCATTGAATATTGAAATTCTAGCCGTTGTTGATTGGCGTGAGATAGATGGTATATTGCCAATCAATGGTTTCCATCATATCTGTTCTTGCCATATAGGAAAGGTTGACTCAATCTTTAAGTTATGGAAAGCAGATTGCTAACGGTCTCTTTCCTTATAAATGTATAGCTGAAGATCTTCTTTCCAATCCCTGTTGGATGGCCTTTGATCTTGACGTGGCAAGTGTATATGATGTGTAGGGTGATGTCAGCTGATGGATTGATGACTCAATCGTTCTGGTTCCTCGCTGTAGGTATCGATCTGGTCATCGATCTGGTCGCTGTCTGTTATAGCAGATCGATTCTTCTTTGGCATAAAACCTTGACTTCATCCTATTCTAAGTTGAGATTGACTTCTATAGGAATATTTACTTTAAGTCATCTCCTAATCTGTTCCACAGCAGAAACCACCTTACCTCTAGTGATCTGGCTTTACATGAAGAACAGATTATGCTCTAAACTAGCTAAGTGTGTTTCGAAAACCATCATTAACACTAAAACCTCAGGGTTCCCAACATCTGCTCTTGTTGTCTTTGTAGAACCTTCGGTACTTTCTTGATCTGATTTCCATTTTGTCCATTCTCTTTGCAATCATTGAGAATTCTTTGAGTAAATTATCATAACCTCCTTCTTCTGGTGTGGCAGAGGCTGCTGATTCTTCTGTTTTGCACTTCGCTTTGAAGGCAGTCTCTTTCTCCTTCTTTGAGTTATTCTCAGTCTTCTTACTGGAGGAATGATCTGGTCCGTGAATCCTTCTGATGTCACATTCATGGACAGCTAGGTGATCAAATAGTGCTTCTACAGACAAGTCATTAAAATCAGCACGTAGAGGTTGCATAGCTGAATAAATCTCCCAGCTTGGTGGTAGAGCTCTAAGAATCTTGAGATTCTTCTCTCTCTGTGTGTACTTGTTCTTTTTGAAAGTAGAAACTTCAAGTAGTACTTCAATGAACCTGTTCTTCATCTGTTCAATGGTTTCTCCAGGTTTCATCTTGAATTCATCGAACTTGTTACATGCTAGGGACAACTTGTTCTCAATCATTGCTTCAGAGCCTAGACTGAGATCTCTCAAGGCTTCCTACATTTCTTTGGCTGTATCGAGATCTTGAATCTTAGCCAGATGGACTCCTTTTACAGTACTGGAAATAACCCCTTTGGCAAAATCATCAAGATTTGCTTCTCTTCTTTCTTCAGGCATGTATTTTCTGGGATCTTTGAGTACATCCTCTTTAACAACTCCTGTTTCAGTGATGCGAGTTGTTTCTTCAGTAATGGCCAATGGTCCTTCTTCAATTACCTTCCACATCAGGCAGTGATGAGCCTTGAGACACATCTTGATTCTGAAACTCTACTCTCTGTAACCTTGGATGGAGAATTCTTCGCATGCCCTGATAACAGATGACTCCATAGCAGATAATATGCTAGTGAATGAAAAAGATCTTCTAAGATCTATTCATGTTGACCACACATGTTTTATCCTTGTGAAACAAAACAATGGTCGATTGAACCACCGCTCTGATACCACTTGTTGGTCCCAAAAGAGCTAGGTTTGGTGTATGGGGGGGGGGGGGAATACACCAAATACACAAACTTTTCAGTTTACTTGACTAATTAAAAGAGAGATTTAAGCTTTCTGTATTACAGATTGCTCAATGTGTCAGACCAGATCGATTATCTACTCGATCTTGTTCTGACCAAGCAGAATCTCTCGAGTGAGTAATACAAAGCAGAAAGTAAGAGTAATCTTATTCTCCAACTGTGTATTGTGTGCGGAATAATGGTGGACTTAGTCGTTGCTCTTTGATTAGATAACCTTTCAAATCTTAGTCGAGTATTTAGAGAATTGATTAAGAATGCAGTTTGTATGAGAGTGACAGATAGTGAATAAAACAACTGGAATATAAATGCAAAAAGTAAATAACACAGTTATTTTACGTGGTTCGGGAAACCCCCTACGTCCACGGTCTAATCCAAACTGGATTAGATATCCACTACTAGGATACTCTCTTATTTATACTCGCTGAGAACGAGCCACAAGTTTCAATTACTAATCTGATTGAAACTTATGCACGAATAGGGTCGTGGCCCTTTACAACTTACAGAAGACTACTGTAAATAGGATTTCTTCACGTTAATCCACTAGAAAACTACTAGCTAGAAAAGATCTCCTTCCTTTCTCGATAAGACAGACTTGAATCGAGGTGTGATTGCGATCACGAACGGTTTGAAGCTTTTGTCTGATGTGTGATAGAATGCTTGAGAATCTTTCTTTTCATGTAGTGCTTGTAACCCCTCAGACTATAAAAACCCCAAATATATATAGGCTTTGAATTTGAATTTCTAGCCGTTTGTTGATTGGCGTGAATTGATTTTGGATTGCCAATCAATGTTATTCATCATATCTCTTCTTTCCTTGTAGAGTCGTTGACTGAATCTTCTATGAATGGGAAGCAGTTCAACTGAGATTACTTTCCTTCTTCTTGTCAATCAATGATTTTCCTTCCAATTCTCAAAGGATGGACTTAAGTACTGACGTGGATATGATGAGTAGGGCAACGTTTTCTGAGGGTTTTGATAGTTCTATCGATCTGTTGCCACTTCTGTCTGGTTGATTCAATTCTTTCTGTTTGATTGGAACCTTCTGGTTAGGCTCTTTCTGGTTTTAAGTGCATATCTGGTTGAACACTGGTTGAGTACTTTCTGGTTGAACAACTTTCTGTTAAAGTTGATTTGCTCCAACTTTCTGTTTGAGACTTGCTGGTTCAACTTTCTGTCTAAGACTTGCTGGTTCAACTTTCTGTCTAAGATTTGCTGGTTCAACTTTCTGTCTAAGATTTACTGGTTCAACTGATTCAACTTTCTGTTAAAGTTGTCGTGCTCCATCTTTCTGGTACTTAGACTTGCTTCAGCTTTCTGTTACAAGGAGACAAAATAGAAATAATACAGAACATGAATAATATCAAGTGTGTTTTCGAGATAACATCATCAAAACTTAAATTATCTGTGGGGTTCCCAACAATTTCCCCCTTTTTGATGATGTCAAAACCACACTTAATCAACGAAACCACATTAACATGTATCATGTTCTGGATAGATTAGCCAATTGTTATTTAAGTTAAATAACAATAAATAACAATAAAGATTCTGGACAATAAGATTTTGTCTTTAGAAAAAAAAAACTCCACATCAATAGATATCAGAATCGATAAGTACAGGTGGATAACAGAAATAACAGAGAGCAAAAGCAGAAAATAAGAAGAAAGATCTATCTAAGAGAACCATCTGGCAGCAGTGGCCTTGTCTTTCATCTGCTGGAAGAGTAATTGAGCTCCTTTCAATCTCTCTTCAATATCATCAGCTGGCTGCTCATGAGCGTTGATCTCTACCTCAGCTTCATTTATTTCAGGGGCAGTGGGCTTCATCAAATTGTCGATGGTTGCATCCAACTCATCCTCCAATTTTCGAGCAGTTGGTTTGCTCTTGGTTTTCTTTGGTTTCTTGACTTCTTTGGCAGTAGCAGTTGGTTTGGGAGGACCAGCTGCCTTCCTCTTGACAGGTCATTCCTTGATCACTTCTTCTTGAGCTGCAGCAGCTTCACCAACAGTCTCAGGCTTCTTCGTTGGTACGTTCCATTCTGGATTAGATTTGCCAACACGGACAAGTTCTTGCTTCATCTTGTCATCCGTGACTTTTAAGAAAATTTGGGAAGCAATGCCCAAAGACATTTCCATCTGATGCCTGGTCCTTGGCAAAATCCAGTCTTTGCTAAAATCAACGGATTTGTGCCATTTGTCCTTCTGGAAGAAACCAGCTATAATTGTGCTAGTTTGGTGGAGAGTCGAAGAGGTCGTTTGACATTCAACCTTGTGCAATTTCCATCGCTGTCTTGGCGAATAACAATCTGCTGTTCTTCATCCACAATCAGTTTCAACAGCGATCTCGCCCAATTTACTTTTAGATTAAGTAAAATTGCAGTCATGACTTTGAGTTTGCCTGCTGTTACCGAGTCAAAAGTGCCTTGATGGCCAAGAAACACCTTTTGTACGAAATCAAATAGAAGACGATAATTGGGCAGCATCAGTGATTGATTAAATGCTTTGCCAGTCCATTGAAATGGATGAGCCAGAATAATGTCGAGAGTACTCTGGATTTGCACATCAGTAACTTCTTCAATTACGATATCTCCTTCGTCTTTCAAATGATATGTTTGAAGAATCATCTCAATCACAGTTGTTCTTATGTTATCTTCCTTTGACTTGCCAACCGGTATTTTGACAGTATATTCATCCTGATCATCAACCATCCACGAACAATAGAATAGGGCGATTTGTCGTGGGAGAAAGTAGTCTGGTTCTGCAGAGATGATCTTGTAGAACCCTGAGCACGCAGTGATTTTGCTGAATAGAACATCTAGGGTACGAAACCCATGATGTTCGAATACAGCACGAGGCTCCGGTGATAGTCTGGCCTCAATAGTGTGTAACATCTCTGACACAGAGATCGGAGGTGTTTGTGAAGACGATGAACTTGCTTCTGAAGCAGGCATTTTGTGTATGAGTGGAGATGTTTTTGTGAAACAAGAGTTGTAGAAAAGCTTAGTTTGTAAGATCAGACACAACAATGGCGGTTTAGGTTTTATGAGAGAGAGAGAGTTTCGAAAGCGTAAGAGGAAGAGTCAAACATTCACATATTTATAGATACATCATGAACGAACCAGATTAAATCATGTAAAAGTAATGACTAGTAACGGTTGAGATTACTCCCTTGTTTTAATGATTTGCCGCCCAAAAATGAGTGAAGTTCATACGCCAGTGATTCTACATTTATGGTAATCACATCAATGTCTCGATACACTAATCGAGGTCTGCATCAATAAATGATTTGTGCTTTTATTCGTCACTTTTCTGACATATAGGCGTTCGAGATAACCTAGTAAATAAAAAGTATTTATAAGCAATAATTAGAAATAAATAATCAAGGAGTTGGAGAAATAAATGAACTTGATTCCCCCTTGATTAATGCTCTAGCAGATCGTCGTTGGACGATAACAATCTGCTCTTCTTTGATTTTGGCAGCTGGCTTCTAATTTTCACATTTGTAGCTTGCTGCTGTGGTAAGCAGATTGTTTTCATCTTTTGAACGATCTGCTGTTTACTGCTATTTGAAGTAGAGGAGCAGATCGTTTTCATCTCTTTGAACGATCTGCTGTTCTTAATAACGAGCAGCTCGCTGTTTGCGTTGATAGATTAGCAGGTCGTTTTTCTTCTTTGAACGATCTGCTATGTACATTTAACTTAATCAGCTCGCTGTCAATACTTAAAATTGAGCAGTTTGATTTAAAATTAAGCACAGTTTAGCAACACACTAAGACTTAGTAAATAAAGAGCTAGATTCAGATGTGTGATAACAGATTGCTTTTTACCACCAGCTAGCTGTTATCAACACTTGTACCAATTTCAAGATTTATTAATCCCAATTTTCCACATAGCATTTTGAATCTGTCTTCAGGTAATGCTTTTGTGAGAACATCAGCTCGCTGCACATCCGTGTGTATTTTCTCTATTTTGATGTTCTTCTTTTCAACATGGTCTCGTATAAAGTGATGACGAACATCAACATGTTTGCAGCGAGTGTGTAGGACAGGATTTTGGGTGATGGAAATTGCGCTCAAGCTATCACAAAATATTGGCACGCTATCCATGTATACTTCATAATCTTTTAGTTGTTGTTTGATCCACAAGATTTATGCTGTGCAACTCCCTGCAGCCATGTACTCTGCTTCTGTTGTTGAGGTTGCAACCGAAGTTTGCTTTTTAGAGAACCACGAGATGAGCTTGTTTCCAAGAAATTGACAAGTCCCAGATGTGGATTTTCTATCAAGCTTGCAACCTGCATAATCAGAATCAGCATAACCAGTTAATTCAAAATTATCGTCACAAGGATACCATAAACCTATTTCTATGGTCCCTTTGAAATAACGCAATATTCGTTTGGCTGCTTCCAAGTGGGATTCCCTTGGACTTGCTTGATACCTAGCACAAACACCAACTGCAAAAGTAATGTCAGGTCGACTAGTAGTTAGATATAAAAGTGAACCGATAATACCACGATACAGTTTTACATCTATTGTTTTCCCAAGTGCATCAGGGCCAATCTGCCCATTGGTTTGCATCGAAATTTTTCCTGGTTTGCAATCTTTAACTCCAAACTTTGTGATGAGATCGTTGATGTATTTGAATTGATTAATTAGGATCCCATCTTCAGATTGCTTGACTTGTAAGCCTAGGAAGAAATTCATCTCTCCCATCATTGACATCTTGTACTTGTCCTGCATTAGCTTACTAAATTTGTTGCAAAGGAATTCAGATTTGAATCCAAAAATGATATCATCAACATAAATTTGGACTAAAAGGATATAGTCTTGAACTTTGATGGTGAATAATGTCTTGTCAACTGATCCTCGTTTGAATCCCGATTGAAGTAAGAATGTAGACAGTGTCTCATACCAAGCTCGAGGAGCTTGTTTTAGACCATACACTGCTTTAGCTAATCTGTACACCTTGCTTTCATCTTCAACTTCAAATCCAGGTGGTTGTTCCAAGTAGACTTCTTCTTCCAGAATCCCATTCAAAAATGCACTTTTTACATCCATCTGAAATACTTTGAACCGTTGGAAAGCTGCATAAGCAAGAAACAATCTGATGGCTTCTAGTCTTGCAACAGGTGCAAATGTCTCATCAAAGTCTATCCCTTCTTGTTGGCAATAACCTTTTGCGACTAGCCTTGCCTTGTTTCTTACTACTTCACCTGTTTCATCTCTTTTATTCTTGAAAATCCATTTGACTCCAATAACTCCTTGATGATGAGGTCGATCCACTAAGTACCACACATCATTTCTCTTGAACTCATTTAATTCTTCTTGCATGGCATTGATCCAGTCTGCACTTTGCAAGGCTTCTTCGATGTCCTTTGGTTCGGTGTGTGCAAGATAGCAACTTAGTAGTGCACTTTCTCCATGCATTCGTCTTGTCTTGACTCTATCTGTTGGGTTCCCAACAATGAGATCAGATGTATGACTATCTACCCATCTTCTTCGCCTCTTCATTTCATCTGCTGATACTTCGATTTCCATTTCATCGGGTGGATTCTCGAATTCAGGATGATCTGTGGTAGGTACATCAAAGAGATCGTTAGTATTTAAATCAATGTTTGATACTTCATTTACCAGTTGTTGAACATATGGATGTTGAGTTGAGGGAAGGGGAGATTGAATGTTTAGTTCATCAACAGATGGTTGGAAATTTTCATTTGAAGTTCCCCCTTGATGAGTGAGCTTTCCATCTGTTCCCCCTAGATGAGTGAGCTGTCCATCGATTCCCCCTTGCTGTGGCTTTTCTCCAGCAGGTTGATTATTAGTTTCATCTTCTTCTCTTCGTGGACTCCATAGTAGAATGTCATCGATGAGTTTATCCGTGGAATTTCTCAACGTTGAGTGAGGGATATCATCTTTTGAGAAGGAGCAATCTGTTCCTGAAACTTCAAAGGTAGCTTCATCAAAAATAACATGTGGTGTTACTTCCACAACAAGGGTTCTTTTATTAAAAACTCTATAAGCTTTACTAATCTCAGAATATCCCAAAAATATTCTTTGATCACTTTTGCTATCAAATGTTTTTAATTGAGTTTTCTCATTGTTGTGAATGTAACATTTACATCCAAATGATCTAAAGTAAGAGATTCGAGGCTTCCTGTTGTTCCATAACTCGTATGGAGTTTTCCCATGACGTTTTGTCACAACAGATCGATTTTGAGTATAGCAGGCTGTGTTGACTGCTTCTGCCCAGAATTTCTTAGGAAGGTTGATCTCATTTAGCATAGTTCGGGCAGCCTCCTTGAGAGATCGGTTGCGTCTTTCCACAATCCTATTTTGTTGTGGTGTACGAGCTTCTGAAGTTTGATGTTGAATTCCCATTTTCGAGCAGTATCCTTCGATCATGTCATTGATGAATTCGGTTCCACGATCAGATCGAATTGTGATGATGGATGACTCCTTTTGATTTGAAAGTTTGTTGAGGAGATCAGGTAGTTTCTCTAGTGTTTCCTTTTTCTTGAACATGAAAATAACCCAAGTAAATCTAGAGAAATCATCTATAACGACAAGAGTATATTTTCTACCGTTTACACTTAATGGAGATACAGGTCCAAAAAGGTCTAGATGTAGAAGTTACAATATTCTTGAAGTGGAGTGAGCTGCCTTTGTGGGAAATGATGCTCTTGTTTGTTTCCCCGCTTGACAAGCCTCACATATATGGTCTTTGTCGTATATTTGAGCAGGTAGTCCTTCAACCAATTTGTCCTTCACCAGCTTGTTGATTGTTTTGAAGTTCAGGTGGCTCAACCGTTTGTGCCACAGCCAGCTGGTTTCCATATTTGATTTTGTCACTAGACAGGTTTCAGTTTGATCATTCCATTGTACAATGTATAACCTGTCCTGCAAAATCCCAGTAAGAAGAATTTCTTCTCCTTCTATATTTTTGACAACACACTTGTTAGCTGTAAATTCTACTCTCTTGTCATTAGCACAGAATTGGCTAATTGAGAATAGATTGTGGTTTAAGCCTTCAACATAAGATACATTTAGAATAGTGGTGTTACCAACTTGAAGATCACCATAACCCTTTGTGTATCCTTTTGAGTTTCCTCCAAAAGTAACATTTGGTCCAGTGCTCTCCTTGTAGTTGATTAACAAGTCCTTGTTGCATGTCATATGTTTGGAGCATCCGCTATCAAGTATCCATACCGCGCCCCGAGCTGTGTGCTTTCTTCTCATCGATCTCCTATCCTGCAATGAAAATTTATTTAGCTACCCCACTGAATGAGGGTGCTTTGTTAGTAGACACTGTTCCCTTTGGAACCCAAATTTGTCTAATTATAGTAACATTCTGTGAAGCTCTGATTTGTTTCCCACTAAAGTCGATATACACAACTTTCTTCTTGGCAGGCAGTTGTTTTGACACAGCTTGTTTTCTAGGAGCAGATTGTTTGTGAGGAGCAGATCATTGCCTCTGGTTGAATGACTGGGGAGCTCGCTGGTCATTAAGCTGAGGAGCAGTTTGGTTTGTCCTTTGAGCAGGTTGTTTTCTTGGTTGAAATCCAATCCCTTGTGTGGTGAATCTTTGTTGTCGCTGACCTTGTTCCTTGATCAAGATAGCTTGTGGCTGTCTTGAGTTGTTGTTGAGATTGACAATCTTATCTTTTCCCTTTTCTTTGACAAAGTTTCCTTTTGGTGGACCTTTGTCAACTCCATTAAATCCAAGTCCTGTACGATCTGCAGCTCGTCTTTGCATGTCGATGATGAGTTGAGTTCGATCCTCCTTTTTGTGTATCGAGTGGTTGACCATTGCACTCAAGTCATCGACTCTTCATTGAGCAGAAGCTTCTCGATCAATGAGATCAGAAATTTTGGCGTTCAAGTTGTTGAAGTAGAGCATTTTCTCTTTTATTAAACGAGTTGCTAATTTCCTTCATTTCTTGAATTGTGTTTTTCATTCTTCCATTCTCTTTTATTGCATGTTTGAACATTTTGTTCAATCTTGCATGATCCTCCATGAGTTTGGTGAAGTCTTCAATAGACAGATCGTCTTCACCTTCTTCATCTATCTCCTCTTTGTCGCCCGAGTCATATAGAGGTGAGTTAGAAATAGGAGAAGAACAATTATTTACTACCTCATTGTTGTCGAGTCCGTTGTCATGACCCATGAGACACTCATCCCATTCTTCTTCTATTTCGGTGATGAAAGCTTCGTCGTTTTCGGACGAGCTGTCGGTCAATGTGCTTGGAGCAGCTTGTTCTTCAGCAAGCATGGCTTTGCGTTGTTCTCTAAGCTTCTTGTCTCGCTTGCTTCTAAGCTCTTCTCTTTCTGCCTTGGAGATATCGGGGCAGTCTGTTTTGAAATGACCTTTCCTACCACATTTAAAGCAGGAAAATTCAGATAGGTCAGCCTTAACATATGAGGTGGATTTTACCTCATTTCTTTTCTCAGGTCGATCTCCAGATCAATATCTTCCTTTGAAATTTCTGTTGTTATCTTTGTAAAGGCGTTTATATCTGTTTGCCCTAAGTTCCATCTTTTGGAACCTTTGAGCCATGAGTGAGTACTCCTCGAAGTAGTTTTTGGTGGGGTAGTTTTCATCATCTGAACTAGATGAGTCTTTAACTACCACGGTTGGTGGGGACTTCTTTTCTGTTGGGAACCCCATAAAAATTTATTAAGTTTTGATGATGCTCTTAC
>JAPKLX010002518.1:0-12853 GCA_026898415.1 Leonotis leonurus | reverse complement strand
TTCGAGAAGCCATCATCAACACTAAAACTTTAGGGTTCCCAACAATTAGCATACATCTGTGAACACATATTGAACCATGAAATTTGTTATTCTATAAACTGTTGAACACTCATACTTCATTGATGGAAGAATGGTGTTCACCTATATCTCGTTTAAACTGTTGTAGGATTTCATAACATTATCACCACACACCCTCTCCAATTTCTGCCAAAGGAAGTGACAACTTTCTATCTCTCATGGCAAGGAGAGAAAGGTGGAAATGAAGCTACCATTCGAGTAAGCAAGGGCAGCACTATCAGCAATACAACATACAACGTGCTGAATATTATAGATGAAGTCTACAAACTGAGAGATGAAGGTCTCAGCCTTGGAGATATCACAGACGAGCAACTACAAGAGGCAATAGAGATAGTGATGGTAGTGCCCATCCATTATACGAACAGAATGTTCAACAGGGGACTGCTTGCGCCTGAATTCAAGATCCTGTTCGAATTCGTTCAGAGAATTTTCATGAATCACAACGGTTCCTACGACCAAGTCACCCCAGAGAAGTTCAAGATTCTTGCTGCTGTTGTACTGAATCTGCCAGTAAACTGGAGCAGAATTTTCTTTGATCTATTTGCAAAGGAGGCCAAGATGATTACGTTCGTAAAAGGAGCAAGTCCAGGCATTGAAGTGAGAAGAAGTAGCCTGCGACACTCCACCAAGATCAGCTACATGCTGGAAACCTTCTTCAAACAACACAAGTGGGATAACGTGATTAAGTTCAACGACAGATTGCGATTCCCAAAGGATCAACATCAGATAGAGATGTCCATGGGAATCACAGCCAATCTGATAGCCAAAATCACAGATTCAGTACATGTGAACGCTCTGATGGAGATGGGAAGCTCGAATCCAATCTGGATTCCCCCATCTGCCCCTGCAGAAAAATCAATTAAATCGAGAGCCACCAAGGAAAAGCCAATGGAGAAAACCCCTTCAAAACGAGTCACCAGAAGAGCAAGCTCAGTGGATACTGATGCTTCAACAGCTGCTCTTCAACCAAAACCCAAGAGGAGAAGGTTACAAAAACTTTCTGAACCAGTGGAAGAGGTCCAGGTTCAAGAACCTGTCATTTCAGATATACCTATCCCTCAATAGGAAGTTGAGGTTGAGGTTGAGGATGTGGATGATATTCTAATTGGAGGACAGCCAGAGGAAGCTGTACCACTTTCATCCTTCAATCCAAGTCAAGAAAAGGACTTCTCACCTGCTCACACAGCCAGTCCATCATCTGCTGAACAGTTAGAGTAGATTGATGAGGATGAAGAAGGAGAAGATGAATCCTCCGATGAGGATGTGGAGAAGAAAACAGCAGAGACTGTGGTGAAGCTGCTGGAAGCAAAAGCAGATCACTTAGTCCTTAATCTCCATCAAAGTGGACAAGTTCATGTATGGAACTCTATCTACTGTCCAAGACCAGGCCACCAGAATTCTCACAAAATTTAATAACCATTTGAAGTCCCATGTAGACAAGGTGGACTCAGATTTGAGGAGAATTTGCAGAATGAAGCTAGATGAGTTGAGTAAGAAAATGGATGATGACAGATCAACAACTGAGGAAAGAAAGGCACAAATTGATCAAACTCTGGCAACAATGGAGCTTAAAGTCCAAGAGATGTACAGAATTGTTGCAGAGTTTGCAAAGAAAGAGAAAGACATAGTTCATGCCATTGTCAAGGACCAGACTGATGTAATCTCTGAAGAAGTGATCAAAGCTGCCAATATAGAAACTAGATCACAATTCAGAAAGTTTGAGAAAGATGGAGTACATTTTGTTGAAAGGAAACTGAGGGATCTGCGATACCCCACAAAGACTATGATTGACACTTACATAGATGAGATTGGGGCTATCAAAGAAGAACAAGAGCATCTCACTGATGATCTGAAACATGCAAAATCCTCTATGACACAAAAGATTGACGAATCCAATGCCAACATCACATCCTTGCTCAATTACAAGCTGGACTCAGAGAAGGAGATGAAGGAGATGAAGGAGGAGATCACCTCCCTTAAAACACTCATCAAGATCTACATTGATGATGTCGAAAAGGGGGAAGGATCTAGGAAGAAAGGAAGGTCTGGAGAAAAAGAAGCAGGAGCTGAAAAAGGAAAGAGTCTATCTGGTGTTGCTGGAGAGAAAACAGAGGTTCAAATTAAGAAGCCAGCACACCCAGATCAACCAGGCAAGAAGCTATCTATATCTGAATCAAGCAGATCGAGCCAATCTCAGTCCTTAAAGAAGAAAAAGAAGAAATATGGATCTGGTTGGTTCTCCTCTGCACCTATCAAAACCAAAAAGCAGAAAGAAGGAGAAACCAACTAGGTACCAGACAATCTGAAGGATGGATGGGAAGGACTGAAATATGGCTTCATCATGTGCCGCTACTTCATCAAGGAACCCGCTTATTGCGAGGGCACAACGAATGAAGCATTCAATATGTATCTGGATATGAATGATGCCAAGGACCTGGTGTAGGCAATTAGAGAAGCAGCTGCTGAAGCCCATGTTGGTCCCGAAAGAGCAAGGTTTGGTGTATGGGGGGGGATACACCAAACACAAACTTTTCAGTTTACTTGGTTATTTATTAGAGAGTTCAAGCTATTCTTAAATAAGAAATTGCTCGGCAGATGACTAACCAGATTGATTAGCAGATCGATACCAGATCAGTCCAAGCAGGTTGCTCTCTAGTGTAAACACTTAGACAATAATAAGAGTAATCTTATTGTTTTCTAAGTATTGTGTGTGCGGAAATATGGTGGATTTAGTGAGTGCTCTTGTTTAGAAAACCTTAAGAATTAATCAGATCGTTAAGCAGATTGATTGAGATGCAGATTATATGATAGTGCAGAATGATAGAATAATAAACAACTGAAAGTAAATATGCAGAAATATAAATAACACAGTTGTTTAACGTGGTTCGGGAAATCCCTACGTCCACGATCTGGTCAAAACTAGACCAGATTATCCACTACTAGGATACTCTTCTTCTTTATACTCATGGAGAACGAGTCACAAGTACCAGTCAAAGCTAGAATGATACTTATGCACGAAGTAAGGGTCGTGTCCCTTTACAACAGATTACCTCTACATTACCACTAGAAAACTACTAATTAGCAGGTTGATCTCCTTCCTCTCGATAAGACTGACTTGAATCGAGGTTGGGTTGGTGTGATTTAGAATCACATGTTATTTGAAGCTCTTGGTCTGGTTTAGAGATTTGCTTGAGAGTAGATTGTCTATGTAGCGCACGTGTATGTCTCCAGACCTTGACCTTCAAATATATAGGCATTGAATTTAAAATTCTAGCCGTTGTTGATTGGCGTGAGATCAATTGTGGATTGCCAATCAGTGATATCCATCATATCTGTTCTTGCCTTGTAGAAACGTTGACTCAAACCTCTAGGTATGGAAAGCAGATCGCTAACGGTTACTTTCCTTCTTTGTGTCAATCGTGGATTCTCTTTCCAAACCCTGTTGGATGGACTTCAATTTTGACGTGGCAAGAGGATATGACGTGTAGAATGATGTCATCTGGTGGTTTGATGATTCTATCGATCTGGTGCTTCGCTGTAGATATCGATCTGGTTGGTGATCTGGTTGCTGTCTGTCACAGCAGATGGATTTCTTCTTGGTGAAAAGTCTAGGCCTTCATCCTATACTATTATGGAAATGACTTCTATAGGAATGATTCCTTTACATGCTAAGTCATCTCCTAATCTGTTCTCTATTAAAATTCACTTTATATGCAGTGATCTATTAACAGGTAGAACAGTTTAACTCTAAAAGGACTAAGTGTGTTTCGAGAGATCATCATCAAAACTAAAATACTTTAGGGTTCCCAACAATTTCCCCCTTTTTGATGATGTCGAAACCACACTTTACAATAACATCCTAATAACTTATAACGATTGATTAGCAGTTTGTATATGTTCTCGACAATAAGAAGTTGTCATCAGAAACTAGAATGATCTTCATAGATAAGGGCAAATTAAGTTTACAGATCATAAAAAATAGGAATTACAGATAGTAAAAGATATGAAAGTGAGTAACTATCTGTTCTTCCTCCTCTCTTCCTGTTGTTTCTTCATTTTGGCCCTTGTCTCGTCAGATATAAGCTGCACACTCTCATACACTCCTTCCCTGACTCTTATGTAGTCCGGATCCTCAGCATCTATCTTATATCCTCTGTTCTCAGCAAGCTGGTTTATGAAGTTGAGCAAATATGTCTTGTCCGGGAGCTTAGTGCCAGGTATTTCAAGACATTCTCTGAATTCCCTCTCCGGGGCAGTGATAGTAACCTTGGCTTCTACTGCTGCTACTCGAACAGCCTCCATAAGGTCTCTGGCATCATTCATATCAAGGTATAAGTTGAATGCTTCATTGGGTGTCCCCTCACAGTATGCAGGTTCTCTGATGAAATAGTGACACATAATGAAGCCATATTTGAGTCCCTCCCATCCATTCCTCAAGTTATCTGGTACCCAGTTGGTCTCTCCTTCTTTTGTCTTCATTGTCTTGATAGGAGCAGATGAAAACCAACCAGATCCAGATCTTTTCTTCCTCTTCAATGGTTGGGAGTGGCTTGATCTGCTTGATGTGGATTTAGATGTCTTCTGAGGTAGAGCAGATGGTGGGCTAGGTCGATCTGGTGCAATTTGCTGCTCTGGTTGAGCCTCTATCTTTTCATCCGTGGCACCAGATTGCCCTTTGCCCTTTTTAACCACTATCTCCTTTCCTTTCTCCTTTCCCTTCCTGGATCCTTCCCCCTTTTCGACATCATCAATACACATGTTGATGAGTGCCCTAAGGGAGGTGATCTCCTCCTTCATGTCCTTCATCTGTTTCTCGGGGTCTATCTTGTGTGTAAGCAGGGAATTGATGTTCAACTTAGAGTCATCGATCTTCTTTTCCAGTGAGGCTTTGGCATTGACCAGATTGGCAGTAATATGCTCTTGTTCTTCTTTGATTATGCCAATCTCATCAAAGTATGAGTCGATCAGTGTCTTCGTTGGATAGCGCAGCTCACTCAGCTTCCTTTCCACAAAATTTTTCCCTTCAGTCTCAAACTTTCTGAATTGTGATCTGGTTTCTGCATTGGTTGCTTTGATCAACTCTTCAGTTATCCCATCAATCTATTGTTTGACAATGGTGTGGACCATGTCTTTCTCTTTCTTTGCGAACTCTCTGACTATTTTGTACATTTCTTGGACTTTTAGTTCCATAGTCACCAGAGTCTGATCGATCTGTTCCTTCCTCTGCTCTGCGGCAGCTCGATCATCATCCATCTTCTTACTCAACTCCTCAAGCTTCAATCTACATATTCTTCTCAAATCTGAGTCCACCTGGTCAACGTGGGACTTCAGATGGTTGTTAAAGTCTGTGAGAATTTGAGTGGCCTGGTCTTGTACTGTGGAGAGCGTCCCATACATGTACTTATCCACTTTGATGGAAATTAAATCCTTCACTTGTTCGTTGGATAGGGATTGATGCTGGGTCATCAATATATCCTCCAAGTTTGTTGACTCCACAAATTCTTCCATTGATGCTGCGACAGCAGGGGTATATATATCATCTGTGAGTTTACCACCCACCCTCTGTCCAGCTGGCTCAGTCTCCTCTCGTGGATAATCCACCACTGCAATTTTGATCTTGCTTGTCTTGGCTGGTTCCCCCTCAGCCTGTGCAGTGGGTTCCACGATCTGTTCTACAGCATCAGCCATATGCTGATCTGGTTCTGGCTCTTGTGTTGCTGCACCCGGTTGGTGAGCTTCTGAAGGTCCTTCTTCAATTCTTTCAACTTCTTCAACCACTTCCTCATCAATGCTGTCATAGAACTCCAGCATCTCCGCCTTTTCATATATCGATCTGAGATCGATCTGGAGTTCTTTGGCTTCATACTTTGCCATGGCTAGGATATCAGGGCGATAAGTGTCCCTCAACTCAGCTATGGAGGAGGCAGTAAAGATGTTGAGCAAAGTGGCTTCTTCTGCCTTGAGGGCATCAATTGATCTGTTTCGAAGTAGGGCATCAAGGACATAGAATTCTCACTACTAGAAAAATGAGCATAGATGATTGATCATAGATGACATTTTTTGAAAAAAATGTCATCTATGAGCGCTTTTTTTGCATAGATGACATTTTGAAAAAAATGTCATGTATGAAGTGTCAGGAAAAATATAGATGACATTTTGTTAAATAATGTCATGGTATAGTGTCATCTTTCTATTGGTTAGATGACAATATCATTGAAATGTCATCTATGTGTGTGTTTTAATTTAATATACATGACACTTTATTATAAAATGTCATGTATATTAGTGTTTTTTGTAAAATAGAAAACTTAAAAAAAAATAACACTATGATTATTAGAACCTTATTTACGAGGTGAGATACTCCTTATGAGTATAAGATTTAATTTGTCTATTTTTAGAATGAAATATTCTATTATTTCGTGTATTATTCACGTCTCTAATTCGACTAGTATTCGAGTACTTAGTAATTTATATAATTATTCTCACATGATTTTAAATCATTCCCTGATTTATTAAATCCTTAATATTTTCACATTTCACCCAATCAATTTAATAATGAGTACTATAATAGTTCAAGATAATTTAGTTGGAATATTTTAAATTCTAAGTTTAAAATACTAAATCAATTCTTATAATGCAGTATTAATTTTAATTAATACTCTTTTAGAATTTTAAGATTAGAAATAATACTATTAATTCTATATGTATACTTAGTCCAATCAAAATAATTGTTCTAGCCTAATTTGAGTTTATTATCATAAGCCCATTAAAAATTTTTAGACTTAATCCACTTAATTAGTCGTTCTCCCTAATTAGGTGGATTTAAAATTCTCTTAACCCTCTTTATTCTCACACGACTGTTCTCCCTAATTTCCCTTTCTTCAATTAACTTCTCCCTCCGTAGCTTCTCCCTCCATAGCACTCCGCCGCTCCCTCCATAGCACTCCGCCGCTGCTTCCCCGACAAAATCGAGTCTTGCCACCGTCTCACCGCCATCTTCTCCCTTTTCTATCCATCTCTCTCAACTTCCATCTCTCTTTCTCGGACAGGAAAAATAGCAAAAAGCAATTGGAGCTTTCGGCTTTTCTCGGTTCTCAATTCTCGTTGGACGGCGGAAAGCTCGCCGGTGCTCTTCTCCATTGGTAAACTCTACCATCTATCTCTCTTTCTAGATTTTCAGGTTTTATATTATCTATTTTCTGAATTTCTATCAAACTAAAATGCGCTGGCGTGTCGTCCCCTCCATTTGCATATTTAGGTTTTTAAACTTGCATTTCAAGCACAATATCAATAATACTAGTCCAACAAAAGTTTAAAGCGAATAAACAAAATGTTTTATTCAGATAATAATTTACTGTGTTGAAGTCTATAAAATGAATATTTGAGCTCTGAGCAGTAGCAGAAGAGAGTAGTGGTTGGTAGCCCTTTCAATGGGCGGCGCCGGCCATCAATGGTGCTTTTCTTCTTATATCGATCATCTTCGTTACTTTGCATGAAATAATCTTGTGCCGTTTCAATTAATATACTACTCCAGTATGTATATATTATGTATTTCTGCGTTGGGTAAAACGCAAGGAATCAACTGGAAAGTATTGGACTTTTCAGTTTTGATGTATTTTTCTAAAGCATTGGTCATCCGATCTAGTTCCTGCATATCAGTAAGGTTGATTTAATTTTTCGGCTGCATAATTCAAATTTTGTGGTTTTATCCAGCCTGGTTACATTTGAAGGGGATTGATCAAATTGAACTTGATTAATTAGCTAGTTCATCTCTTGATGTGATTGATTGATATGTGAATACAATTTGAGGAAAAAGCAGGCGAAATTCTTGTGTATTTATACTTTGTGCTCTGATGTTCTAATGTTGGGAAAAATGCTTTAAACACTGATAATTAATATGAATGCAAGGGGCCAATGCCAATGTTACAATTCTATATACTGTAATTAATATTGCCAGCCATAATTAATGTAATGACCTGCTCTTTTCATTAGACCTATTTTGTATCAAGTATGTAGGGAGTTCCTAAAGTTCTAATTAAGAATAAATAATAAGTAGCAAATTGTCAATATTATTCTCCACTTATGATAAATTGAAATGGCTTAAATTTTATATACCAAATGAGAACTTAAAGGAGAGTTAATTTATAATGATTCGGTGTTAAGAATACTCATAATTAGATTTTTCCAACGTATTATCATTCTAAGAATCATTAAGGTAATTATTATTATTATTATTATTTATCATTAATAGATATTATTAGTTGCTATTTATATTATATGCCTTCATTGTTACGATATATATATATATATATATATATATATGCGATAATAATAATTAGTGTGATAACTGTATTAATAGAATTAGTTTCATCAAGGGTGTATTAATAGTATTAATTCACAGCATAACAACCTTGATATGCATTACATGTATAAGGGAAAAAAATCACTAAGATGTAATATATATATATACGTAATATATATATATATATATAAACATATAATAATGGATCAAATTTTCATTTAGAATATTGCAAATGGATCAGATTTGTTGCAGTACAAATCTGTTGCAGAAAATCTAATGATGAAGGAAATTTCATACAATAGGAAAGAAGGTCATTAGCGTGTAATAACAGAAGGAAATTAAAGTTAATATACAGCCTACTCCCTACTAATTGTAGCTGCATCAGTGACGCATCAAGCTTCAATCAATCACCCCATGACCTGCAAGTCCAATAGATTAAGCAAGTGCAGAAGGTTAGTAAAGAATACAGATTCAATCCTCTATATAAGGAGTAAAATTCTTAGACTAAACCACACCTAAAATTATTCACACCGAAACGCTGCCGAATTGGAAACTTAAAGGAAAACCAGGAGAAGAGAAGTAATAGCAACAGTTCATAAGGTAAAGAGTTCTGCCTCTAACATCTACTTCCCTTAACTACATTTTTACCATGTCATGAATGTAAAGTATACACTGTGGTATGTTAGCTAGGGATGTGAACTTAGTGTGCTTTAGAAACTGTATTCCCCTCCAAGAACCCTTCTCCGTTTGAACCTCAAGTATTAATGATATACTATGCTCACCACCTCATATAATCAAGCTAAAATCCACCAAAACTTAAAGAGAAGGGAAGAAGTAGGACTTAGCTAATGTATTGAAGATCAATACACGGCTGCTTCAATTCCGAATAGCTTCGGATGGCCTCGAGCAGGCCCCGAACGACTGCAAACAGCTCCAGACAGCTTCGCAAGCCCTCGAACAAATGCCGAGCAGCTCCGGACAGCTCCGGCAGACCCCGGATAGCTTTGAAACAGCCTCGAACGGTTCCAGCATACCTCGAATAACCCCGGACAGTTCCCGAACGACCTCGAACAGCGCCGAACAACCCCGAACCAACCTCGAATCACCTCGAATGAATCCGGATAGCTCCGGACAGCCCCGAACCAACCCCGAACAAACCCGAAACAGCCCCGTATGTCCCCGAAACCAAGCTGCAAATATAGAACACTCTTCAGACTCATTTATTTCGTAAAATTCGAAGAGGAAAGGAATGTTCAGAGCATAAGCTTTCTATAACCAAACAGAGAATAAAACAATTAATGAAGGTAAGATAAAAGAGTGAGAAGAAGGAGTTTTTACATGGAGCACCCTAGCTTCGAACCAGACCCCGACTGGAGTTTAGAACCGAGCCACCCCAGCCCCAACTCACTCCACACCGTTACTAGTTGTAAGAACAACAAAAATTCAAATTAGACAGAAAGCTAAGCATGTTTTGAATAATCAAAACTATGTGGTAAACCTAATGGAACAGTAAAGGATTGCCCAGAAAACAACTAAAAATTTAAGCTAAGGAAATTTTAGAAATAACAAGACCTTATCTTGGGTCACGATGATCGAGCCTCAGAAATTTCTTACTGTGATGTCAAAGAAAAGAGAGCAGCGTGAGAAGGAAGAAGAAAGAACGAGACAGTGTGCGAAGAAAGAAGAATAAGAAGGAGAAGAAAGGAGAAGGGGAGAACTTACTGCAGGATGAAGAACGGCGCAGTGGAGTCCTTGGGCGAAGCATGCAGCACTGGGATGGCGCTGCTGCATGTACGTGGAAGTGCGGTACAGGGGCGGGGCTCGAACGGGGAAGAAGGTTGGCGATGCGGAGCTGTGGAGATGATGAGCAGCGAGTGAACAGAGAGACGGCAGCAGCAGTTGCTGCGCGATCTGGAGAGCCCAAGAAAGAGAGAAGAGCGGCGGCGGTGGGAGGTGCGACGTGTTGGTGAAGGTGCGCTGTGGTGGTGATGAGGTGCGACGTGTGATTTCAGACGGAGGAGGGCCGAGAGAGAGGCGGAGATGGGATGAGCGAGAGGGGAGAGAGCACAGCGACGCTGGGCGTAGAGGGAGAACCAAGGGAGGCGCCTGTGATGGGGGAGAAGAGAGGATGGGTAGGAATTAGTCTAGGTTAAGTGTTAGAATATACTAGAACCTGGACCCGGGTCATGGGCCGGGTTAACGGGTTGGGTATTAATTATATTGGGCTTCATATTAATTATATTGGGCTTCACATTAAATAAGTTGGGCCAAGATGATTGGACCCAGGAAATAAAATTAATAAGTAATGGGCCGACTCTACATGAATACCGGGCTGAGTAATTAAATTCGCTGGGCTGGGAAACGGGCCCAAATTTAAGAAGTTGACTGGGCTTTACATTAAATAATTTGGGCCAAGTTTAATTAAGTTAATGATGGACTAAAATGATTAGTTACTGGGTTCAATTTAAATAATTGGGATGGACCTATGCAATTAAAACATGGGCCAATTTATTGGGCTATTTAATTAGCAAATTAGACTAATTTAATATATGGGCAAATCCATTAAGTATTTATGGGTTAAGAGGATTAATAAGAATGGCTTAATTAACTTATATGATTTGGGCCGAAAATTTGTTAAAACATGGGCTAAATTATAGTATCAAGTGGGCTATTAATAACTCTATTAGTTCAAGAATCCAATTAATTGGACTAAGTCCAAGAATTCATTTTTAAAGCCTAACTAGGAGATTTAATTTATTAGTTAGCAATTAAATTCTAAACTAGAATTTAATTAATTAATTAGAACTTAATTGATTAAGTAGAATTTAATCATAAGAATTGATTAAATTATAAATTATGCTTATAGTGGCAATTGAAATTTAATTTGCTTAATTAGAGATTTATTTGCCTCGAGTTAAGGATCGAGATATTAAATTAGAAATGTCTTTAGTTATATTACCCAATAATTATTTATTGGGTATAGTAAATCCCCGAATCATAAAGTGACTTAGAAATCATCAACCGACTCCTCTAGAAATACAACTCTTAGACTCGTACGATAGTCGAGTTTTAAAGACCCAAAAAAATAAACTCTCAAGATAACCAAGGATAGTAATTCCTTGCACTTAGAATTTATTTGATATACTCGAGTAATATATCTCACTCGAGATTCATGTTAAAGGTTTCGACAAGAGGTCGGATCCGCACTCCAAGAACAAAGCCAACATCAATCGAGACTATTCAAGTAGGCTTTTCTTACTCTATAAAAATGTATGTGTGCATGCTTTCAAAATAAAACGAGATATTTTTAAAAGCACTGTCTTGCCATAAATGTTTTCGATTTATGTATGATGCCTATCTGTTATATTTATAATCGAATTCGGGTTCTAGTGGGTTAGCGTCTCCACTCGAACTAGTGTACACCACAGACTGTGTGTCAGCGGAAGGGTTGACCGGTCAAGTGTCTGTGGGAAGTGGCCACTTCCCCGGCATAAATAACGTTCAGATATGGTTGATTACAAAGAACTAGGACAGGCCTGTCAACTCTAGATTTCACAAGAAATGATTTTAGTGAACATAGGTGCTTTAGAGACAAAAATCCCTATGTTTCACTTGCGAATGGCATGACAGTTATATATGTATGTGTGCGATTTTGGCATGTGTCTACTGAGTACTTTGAGTACTTTTGTACTCAGCCCTGCATATATTTCTAAACGTGCAGGTTGAGCGGTGATGAAGGAGGAGTGCTGCGTTCGGGCTTTTTTTTTTTTTTGTCGATCTCTTAATATTTGACTCTTGGGGGTTCTGCATGTCTTCATACATGTAGAGCTTATTGCGATCCATATGTCTTCCGCTGCAAGTTTGAGATCATTATGTATTAAAAACGAGACTCCAGTTCTTTCATATTATGATGAATTGTATTGAGCCTAAGACTCAAGCCCTTATATAATTCATGTATAATGAATTATTTGATGTGTTATAAGGATGTTGTTCGGTTCAGCCTCGTTCTAAGTTTCCCCCTTTCTATTCCTGTTTCTTTAATCCCTTCCCTAGTCACGGTTTTCCCGACTTTACTATCCTTAGTGAAGGGCGGGCGTGACAGAGTTATGAACTTTTTCTGCATTCATAATTAGCTGGAAAACTTTGGAGTGGTTTGGGAGTATAGTTGAACTTGCGATTCTGTGTCCAAACTAACTACTAGTAAATATTTGTTTTCAAAAATCTTCTTATACTGCATTGTTTAATCTCTTCAAGATTAAAGAATCTGAGACTTGCAAGTTCCAAAGTTGAAGTCACTTTCTTCTATTTTGGGTTTGACCTCAATTACTTTGTTTCTACGAAAGGAAATAAAACAGGGGATCTTCACCTACATTCTACAACGACATCAATATCTTCACCTACATTCTACAAAGTGTATTTGATTTCTTGTCACAGCCCAATTTCTTAACCCTCTCTTAGTTAAGAGATTAGGCC